>ML663047.1:1255518-1311138 GCA_007570785.1 Antilocapra americana
ACTCTGGTGGAAGAAACATCGAAAATAAGGTTTTAAAAGGTAATATATCTTCCTTGGAGAAATGTCTGTTAAGTTCTTTGGCCCACTTTTTAATTGGGTTGTTTATTTTTCTAGAATGGAGCTGCAGGAGTTGTTTGTAAATTTTTGAGATTAATTGTTTGTCCGTTGCTTCATTGGCTATTATTTTCTCCCATTCTGAAGGCTGTCTTTTCACCTTGCTTATAGTTTCCTTTGTTGTGCAAAAGCTTTTAATTTTAATTAGGTCCCATTTGTTTATTCGTGTTTTTATTTCCAATATTCTGGGAGGTGGGTCATGGAGGATCCCGCTTTGGATTATAGCAGAGAGTGTTTTGCCTATGTTATCCTCTAGGAGTTTTATAGTTTCTGGTCTTATGCTTAGATCTTTGATCCATTTTGAGTTTATCTTTGTGTATGGTGTTAGAAAGTGATCTAGTTTCATTCTTTTACAAGTGGCTGTCCAGTTTTCCCAGCACCACTTGTTAAAGAGGTTGTCTTTTCTCCATTGTATATTCTTGCCTCCTTTGTCAAAGATAAGGTGTCCATAGATGCGTGGATTTATCTCTGGGCTTTCTATTTTGTTCCATTGATCTATATTTCTGTCTTTGTTCCAGTACCATACTGTCTTGATGACTGTGGATTTGTAGCATAGCCTAAAGTCAGGTAGGTTGATTCCTCCAGTTCTATTCTTCTTTCTCAAGATTGCTTTGGCTATACGAGGTTTTTTGTATTTCCATACAAATTGTGAAATTATTTGTTCTAATTCTCTGAAAAAGACGTCTGGTAGCTTGATAGGAATTGCATTGAATCTATAGATTGCTTTGGGTAGTATACTCATTTTCACTATATTGATTCTTCCAATCCACGAACACGGCACATTTCTCCATCTGTTTGTGTCCTCTTTGATTTCTTTCATCAGTGTTTTATAGTTTTCTATATACAAGTCTTTTGTTTCTTTAGGTAGAGATACTCCTAAGTATTTTATTCTTTTTGTTTCGATGATGAATGGAATTGTTTCCTTAATTTCTCTTTCTGTTTTCTCATTGTTAGTGTGTAGGAATGCCAGGGATTTCTGTGTGTTGATTTTGTATCCTGAAACTTTACTATATTCACTGATTAGCTCTAGTAATTTTCTGGTAGAGTCTTTAGGGTTTTCTACATAGAGGATCATGTCATCTGCAAACAGAGAGAGTTTTACTTCTTCTTTTCCAATCTGGATTCCTTTGATTTCTTTATCTGCTCTGATTGCCGTGGCCAAGACTTCCAAAACTATGTTGAATAGTAGTGGTGAGAGGGGGCACCCTTGTCTTGTTCCTGACTTCAGGGGAAATGCTTTCAGTTTTTCACCATTGAGGATAATGTTTGTCATATATAGCTTTTATTATGTTGAGGTATGTTCCTTCTATTCCTGCTTTTTGGAGGGTTTTTATCATAAATGGATTTGAATTTTGTCAGAGGCTTTCTCTGCATCTATTGGGATAATCATGTGGTTTTTATTTTTCAATTTGTTAATGTGGTGTATTACATTGATTGATTTGCAAATATTGAAGAATCCTTGCATCCCTGGGATAAAGCCTACTTGATCATGATGTATGATCTTTTTGATGTTTTGTTGGATTCTATTTGCTAGAATTTTGTTAAGGATTTTTGCATCTGTGTTCATCAGTGATATTGGCCTGTAGTTTTCTTTTTCTTAAGTGTGTTACTCAGTATGGGTTTCTCTCCATTAGAAAGTAAGCTCCATGATGACAGGGCTTTGACTCACTGATGCTCTTGAGTTCTAGGCATCTAGGAGCAATGCCTGGCTCACAGCTGGTGCTCAATACGTAATTTTTTAATTCTACTTATGCTGATGGATAACAAAACTAATTTCGTATGTTAAAAAATAGTTCTGTCTTTTCCAGAGGAAAGTATCGTCATTAAAAGTAGAGCTTTTAAGCTAAGACTCATTGGACTGTGTTGTTCAACTACTGTCTATGACTCAGTGCAGTCTTTTCTCAGGTTTCTTGACAGTAGTGGACTTTCGTGGAGAATTTCTCAAAAGCAGTAGTTGTGATCATATTTAATATCTAATTCCTACAAAGGGAGGGAAGCACCGAACAAAATTTCATTGCCAATTCCATTGCATCTGTGATGGAAGTGTTGAAGCAGATAAAGGCACTGGAGGTTTTAAATCTCCATTCTAGAAGGCACTCCAATAGAGCTCCCAGACAGAGGATTGAAACAGCACATGACTCAGAGATCAGTTTCAGTGTCACAAAAATGACAGCCTCGCTTTTTTTCCACACAGGGGGACGGTTCCTCCTCATTCTTGTCGGAAACTTGCCATGAGGATCCCTCTGTTTCCCCCAACTTTACTCCCCCCAACCCTCAAGCTCTCAAGTGATGACCAGTGAGACCGGTGTCCTTCCGGCCAGGTAGGACAGGATGGGAGGGGGCACTTATAAGAGAAGGATGGCGTGTGGCCGTCTGGGTTACAGGCGCCGTGCGTGGCTCCGCATCTCTGTTCTGCACTCTCTACACACTCACCCTTTTCCTGCCATGGTCGGGGTGGGTGATGTGTCTCCCACTTCATCTGTCTTCTTTGGGTGTTTCCTGCTTCCTCACTATTCTCTCTTCTTCTGTCGTAAATTCCCTTCTTCCATATTGCTGTCTTCTGTCATCTTTTTGTTTTTTTCTCTTTGCAATACTGGCTTCCCCTTTGTCCTTGATCTTTCCTACACTCACACTATTATTTCCACTTTTGAAACATGTTTTAAATTCTGCCTTCTCAAAGCACTAGTTTCCAATCTTATGACCTTAAAACCCAATGGGTTAAATTAACTCTCAGCAAATCATCTTGCCTCATTCCATTCAATTCATCACACCTCTCATTTTAAAACTCCAGTAAAAGTCGTTGTATCCCTGCATGGTGCTTTGAGTTAAGGGGCTATCTCAGGATTTACTGATTGTCTAGAATCAAGAACTCTTGTAAATATCTCACCAATAAGGAGCTTGGGCCAGGGACTTCTAGTTGGAACAAATTGAAGCTTGAAAATTAAAGAGGACTTTAACTTGCTAGAGGAAATACATAATGACATCTATTTGCTAATAAGAAAATGAACTATGCCATTGCAACGGGTGTGCATTTCAGGGATAAAAGAGGGTTTGTTATGATTACAAAGAAAGCAAACTTCTATTTTGATGCATTGAAAATAGATTTTTAGTCAGATTTATAATGGGTTTGTCTTCAAGTACTTGTTGATCTGTGAAGCAGTGCAGTTTAGAAACATGTTGAGGAATTAGTGAGAAACAGCTATTTTACTGAGAAAGAGGTATAAGTTTTTTGTCATCCTCTATATCAGTTGCCACATACAGTGATGCTGTAGCTCAGAGCTTCATGAATTACCTGGAGGTCCTACAAAAAATGCAGATTCTGATTCAGGAGGTCTGGATGGGATCTGAGACCTGTATGACCTGTATTTCTGATGCACTCCCATTGGTATTCTGGCTGTTGCATCTCCAGGGACCACATTTGAATAGCAGAGATCTAATGCTCCTGGCTGAAGCAACTGGAAAGAAAAGCTTTAAGCTACCTTCATGATGTTTTATTGTGTTTTTATTTTTTGGCCAAATCGAGAGTCTGACCCTTTGATATCTTTTTATTTTGTACTATTGACTGTGACTGTGTAAATATCAATAACCTCAGATATGTAGATGACACCACTCTTATGACAGCAAGTGAAGAAGAACTAAAGAGCCTTTTGATGAAAGTGAAAGAGGAGAGTGAAAAGTTGACTTAAAGCTCAACTTTCAGAAAACAAAGATCATGGCATCCGGTCCTATCACTTCATGACAAATAGATTGAGAAACAGTGACAGATTTTATTTTGGGGGACTCAAAAATCACTGCAGATGGTGATTGCAGCCATGAAATCACCTTGGAAGAAAAGCTATGACCAACCTAGACAGCATAGTAAAAAGCAGAGACATTACTTTGCCAATAAAGGTCTGTCTAATCAAAGCTATTGTTTTTCCAGTAGTCATGCTTGAGTGTGAGAGTTGGACTATAAAGAAAGCTGAGTGCCAAAGAATTGATGCTTTTGAACTGTGGTATTGGAGAAGACTCTTGAGAGTCCCTTTGACTGCAAGGAAATCCAACCAGTCCATTGTAAAGGAGATCAGTCCTGAATACTCGTGGGAAGGGCTGATGTTGAAACTGAAACTCCAATACTGCAGCCACCTAATGAGAAGAGCTGACTCATTTGAAAAGACCCTGATGCTGGGAAAGATTGAAGGCAGGAGAAGAAGGGGACAACAGAGGATGAGATGATTGGATGGCATCACCGACTCAATGGACATGAGTTTGAGTAAACTCTCGGAGTTGGTGAGGGAGGCCAACGGATTTAGAGAGAGGCCTGGCCTGCTGCAGTCCATGGGATCATGAAGAGTTGGACATGACTGAGTGACTGAACTGATTGACTGTGACACTGGAAAGAGAGGCAAAGAATGTTATTTGAGAGTCAAAGCATAGCGTGGCTATGAATTCTGTCCATGTCCTCCCACAGTGACAATCTTGTCCCTGTAGTGACCTTGTGATAATGCTCACAGTGGAAGGTGAGGTGGAGGAGAGGTGAATAGATCTCTCAGGAAAGTGTCAGGGAGGCCTTGAAGATGTCTTCCTCATTGGGTTGTCGATGTTTAGGCTGCCTTTAAAGTCATTTATTATAAGCATTGGGTTGCTGTTTGGTTGCACTTGCTGTTCCTGGTGTTTTTGAGTTATTGTGAAACATTTGATACCCCAGGTAGAGTATTGAATTCCCTCAGAATGACAGTGGAACACAGACACATGACTTGGGTTTTGTCTTTCAAAACAAATGCAGCAGAGACTTAAAGGTCACATTTTTGTCACTGTGCTCTGTCAGACTTGTAATGGCTGGTTCACAATTTGATTTCCCTTCAGAATGTAAGTGAGCTTCCTGCTTAGCAACAATAATTACTTTCAAAAGAGAGAGAGAGATTCCCGCAATACCTGGACATCAAAAAATTATCGAATCACATAGTTAGTTTGACCCCTTTAGCTTCCCACATATAAAAAGGCAACATAAAAAGAAGCCAATTTCACACTTCCCATTGAAAAATAGATCTCATTGCTAAAATTTTTAAAAATTACACTTTTTCTATTTAAAAAAGAACAAAATTTTCTTCTTTTATAGCAGTATATGGAAAGTATATTCTGTACTGATAGCTTATGGTGAAGGATATCAGCTTCATGGTCTCCAAAGAAGATTTAACTTCAGGATCAGGGCCCAGGCTTGACCTCTCAGAGCTTTTGTGTGGCAGAAGTTTTATTACAGTGAAAGAGGACAGAGGAAGCTTCTGACATAGACATCAGAGGGGGATGGAGAATGCCCTATCACTGGTCTTAGCAAGGGAGTAATATACTTTTTGTGTTGGTTATTAACAATAAATCAAAAGAGTGTCTCAAGTTTGTAAAGGTGTTACCAGACCTACATTTTAAGATGACAGAATTAATCAGAAGGTTCTTAAGAAGGAGAAACATGTCCTCAAGCAGAATACATTGTTGTTATATAATCATTGGTACAGAGTTTAAGGAAAAACGTACCCTTGAGCAAGATGAGTTTTTCTGTTGTGTAATCATTAGCTTGCAATGTGGGAGACCTGGGTTCAATCCCTGAGTCTGGAAGATCCCCTGAAGAAAGAAATGGCAACCCACTCCAGTATTCTTGCCTGGAGAATCCCATGGACAGAGGAGCTTTGTAGTCTACAGTCCACGGGGTCGCAAAGAGTTGGACATGAGTGAGCGACTTCACTTTCTTTTCACTTAAAGAAAAAAAGTCTTATGTGACTAAAGTGCATGAATGTAGTAAAAAAAGTTTGTCCTTTCCTCTTCCTTGAGAGCCCCAGACCCCTTTCTCCTTGGACTTCTTATCAACCTAGCTAAGTCTCTCAGGACCAAGTTTAATATTCCCCTAAATATTCCTTCTTCACCTTAAATGTATCTCCATTGATAGACTAAAGTTAAAAACAAAATGAATAATGAAAAGTAATAGTACCTAAAACTATCACACATTTGTTGGAAAGGAATGAGGTCTTTTGCTATGAAATTAATCCCAAGAATATTCATTATATAAATACTTGAAATTTCACATTTTTTAATTTGTGAATAAAAACCTTCATGGATAAAAAGTATATTTCTTGTTATCAACTAAAGACTAATAGGTGAAGCTGATCAGGTTAATCTTTTTTTTTAACCCTGTTAATTATTTTTTAATAAATATAAATCACTATAGAGCAAGATTAAAAACAAAAAAGGATGTTTTCTCATTGTATGTATGCATTAACCTTTAGGTAGAGTTATAAAATGATCAATTTTAATAATAATAATAATAAAAACAAAAAATAAATAAGTAAATAAAGCGACCAGTTTCTAAAAATGACAATGATAAAGCTTTGGAAAACCATAAATTTGCATCAAATATTAAGTGCCTGCTTTATGCCTACTTTAATAGGGAGCACAAAAACCACAGTTCTTTCACACTCTTTAAAAAAAAAGAGCAACTCAAGGCCGTAGAAGCACATTAACATTTTTTCCTGACACTTAAATAATAAAAACAAGAACAGCCAACATTTACTGAGCACTTATTATGTTGCCAGCACCTTCAAAGTCTATCACATGTGCATCTTATTCTTGCCATTATACAGTTGAGTAAAGTTTGGAAAGTTTAATTACTTTATTAAAGTCATACAAGAAGTGTTAACCCCTTGAAGACCCCATGTTTTGAATCTCCCAGCCTCCCCAACAAACATCAGAAACTATGAGTTTGTAATCTAGATGTTGGGGTATGATATCACTTTCTAACATCTCATGGACAAGCAAGCAATAAGGGCACACCATCTGTGCCTCAGTACACTCATCTGTACAATGGAGAGACCCCAGCCTCTCTGCTGCAGGAAGCAGGTCTCTGGGGGTTTGGAAGGGCCAGACACCAGTCACGTGTCACAAAGCCTGTTTTGTTTGCTGGTGGCACACCCCAGCCTCTACAAGATCACCACCAAATGTTGCCAGGGGTTTAGTCCCCAAACTGGTCACAACAGCAAGAGGAACTGGCAGGACATTGAGTTTCTCAAAGTCACGTGTTACTAACAAATATCTTGGAGAAGAACCTCTCCCAGGATTAGATGTTAGAAAACTTCCAGCCCAGTGAAAACAGGCCTCATCTCCAGGAAACCTGTCCTTGAGGTATGGGTAGCTGTTTCCTGTGTCTGACGCATCCGGTGAGAATGGTGGGGGAGGGGGGGTGGCTATGGGAGGGAATCAGACATGGTGGGGCTTGCATGAGTGCATTCAAAGGATCCATGCTTGCTGAACACCCCCAACCTGGCTCCTTAAAGCACTGGGATTGAGGTCAGACTTCCTCACCTCCTCCCAATCTTGTCTTTCCTCCTCCCCGTGTCTCCACTCACAGTCACCCAGCTTGTGCGTGTCAATGCTGAGACCAACCAGAAATGGAGGGGGCTTGCTTCCCTTGAGAATACCTTTCTTCTCATCTCTTCACACTCTCTCCTCTTAAATCCTTCCCTTTGCCCAGCTCTAGACGAGCATCCTTGTTAACTTACCTACTTCTCCTACTTGGAAAGTCATGTCCTAGATTATGAGAAAGGAGCTGGGGTCCACACAGGGCTCTGCTCTGTGATCTATTTGTATTTGTTAAAGAATTATTTTTATGGCTTTCAGTTTTTCATTCAAATAGTATTTCTAATCAGTCCTAGTGTTTACCCTGAGATTACTAAGAAATCCAAAGCAACATCTTAGAAGAGCAGTGTCTCCTTTCAGATTATTTGGGTTGGCCAGAAAGCTCCCAAATGAACTTTTTGGTCAGTCCAATATTTATGTCTGACTTAAAGCACAGAAAGGGGTTTCTCCAGAACATGTGGCAGGGGACCCTGTTTTCCTTTTGCTCTGGAGTTAGAGTGAGGAGAACTGCTTTGGGCTAAATTATGAAAGATTTAATCAAGAAAGAAAAGTTTCTGAGAGATAGAATATCTAAATACCCAAAGAAATTCCCAAGGGTTATTCCATGTCTTTTTGGAGATCTTTAAATGTGGCCGCAAAGAGATTGTCTGCAAGTTGTGTACCAACTGCATGACTTTTAATGATCTCCTTTTTAGCCTGTGAAGAATACAGTTAATTAAACTCAGAAGTTTGCCACTAAAATAATAGGTATGAGATCCAGAGAATTCAAGGTGTTGGAGGACTCATTAAATAGGTTTGCATAAATATCGTGGTGAAAGATTTAATGAGTCCATAGGGTCAGTTATAGAACAATGGAGCATAGATGACCTAGAAAAAAGAAATTAGAATCAATATTGGGCTTCTGAGTTAACAGCTATAGATTGCTATATGGACACCTGAGAGAGAAATTCTATAATTATATCTTAATACTGCATATGGATGTTCTCATCCCAGGGAAAATGAAATTGCTTAGTTTTCATTTACTTGTCAGTAATAAAAATAAATGTTTATATGTGTGTTCATTTCTCTGGTCTCTAGGAACCCTGAATGCTTAAGGAGCTACAACTATGTAAATAGCATCAATTTTTTTCTTTTAATTCAATTATTTATTGAATGCTACTGCATAGCAAGCACTGGGCTATGTGCTGGGAAAATAAAATGATGTAATAACATTGCAACCTTACCACACACACCCCCCACTGGCCCCACCACAAATTGCTTACAGTCTAGTGCAACCCAGTCCAGTAGACCTGTCTGCAGTGATGGTAATGTTCCATGTCTCAGAGTTCAGTGCAGTAGACACAGGTATTAATTAATGTTTAAAATGTGATTAGCATAACTGAATAATTGAATGTTTAACTTTATTTAAATTTAATCATAAACAGCTGCATGCTGCTAGTGGCTAACATATGGACAGCCCAGAAAGGTAACATGCTGAATCTGGATTTCTAATGTATAATATACCTTTCTACAAAGGATTTGTGTTGGGACCAAACTCTTATCATCATTATAATAGAGCTGTTTATAGTGGAAGAAGGACTGACTCTTCCTGGGGAAACCTAGGAAAGTTTCCCAGAGCTGGTAATCCCTGACCTACAGGATGAAATCAGAGTTTATCCAGCGGAGGAGCAGATGGGAAGGAACTCCCATGACATTATGAAAAAGCCTGTGGTACAAGGATCATGTAACTGCTATGGAGTTGCACATAATTTCATAATTTAGTGTTGTATTAGTTAGCTTAAGCTGCCATCACAAAATATTTCCAACGGGGTGGCCTAAACAAGAGAAAATTATTTTCTCACCATTCTGCAGTCTGAAATCCAAGATCAAGGTACCAGCAGGGATGGCTTCTGTGAGGCCTTTTGGCCTCTCGTCTCCTTGTAGGCGGTGCCTTCTTGCTGTGTCCTTACCCAGCCTTTGACTTTTACTTGAGAGAGAGAGAAACTCTGTACATCTTCCTCTTTTTATAGGGACACCCGTTCTGTCAGGTTAGGGCCCTGTCCTTATGACCTCATTTAACCTTCGCGGCTTCCCCTGTGGCTTCGATGGTAAAGTGTCTGCCTGCGATGAAGGAGACCCAGGTTTGATTCCTGGGTTGGGGAGATCCCCTGGAGCAGTAAATGGCAACCCACTCTAGTATTCTTGCCTGAAAATTCCGTGGACCGAGGAGCCTGGTAGGCTACAGTCCATGAGGTTGCAAAGAGTCGGACATGACTGAGCGACTTCACTTGACTTCTTCAGTGGCTCCATTTCTAAACACAGTCAGTATGTTGGAGGCATCAACATATGAATTTTGAGAGGACACAGTTCAATTCATAAACTACATCATTCAATAAACAAATATCTTTTTTCTGTTTTTTTTTCCTGAGAGGAGATACATACCTCACACTCAGTTAATATATGTATGCAGAAAACTATTACCTATTGACCTAGCAACCCATGATTTTAATTCTTGTATTTTATTGGTCTATTAACATATAATATAGAGTTCTGGAAAATTAACAAGTAAGCAAATTGTCCACCTCTCATAACCTGAATGCAATTAAATATTGCTTAAGCAAATATTAATATTAATTTTCCTTTTTCCCTGAGGACAAACTATCAGTGAGCTAGAGTTGGTTATACTAGCTCACAGGAACTCATTTAAAATTTTTCCAGGGATTCTGTGAGCTGATTGTTAAACACAAACACTATTAAAAAGTGAATCATATAAATTTACAATTAAACAAATCATACTAAAACAAAGGGATCTATAAGGGAAAAGATTCTGAAAAAGAATACATATATAGATATATACACATATATAAGTCACTTTGCTGTACACCTAACATAATATTGTAAACTAACACAATGTTGTACTTCAATTTATAAAAAAGAAAAAAAGGAAAAGGAGAAAAAAACAAAAGAAATAAATATCCCAAAGTCACCACTGCTAATTAGTTAAGGCATTTCATTATTGGCTGTGCTCTGGAGGTAAGTGACATCTATGATGACTGTAGTGTCACTGCAAAGGATTCCTACCACACACCTCTTCCTACCTCTCAGTTCAGGATCATCATGTTGGAAACTTGAAATAGGCTACAGCGGGTATATTTACACCACAGAAATCAACAAATGCTACAAATCCAGCTATTTTCCCCCCAGGAGAATGGCCTTATTAATATTAACCAGCACACCACTGGCACAAATTGTAACTGTTTTATGACATAAGTTTTTGTCAGAATTATGCAGAATTCCTTTTGCAGACATTCTTACTCATCCTTTGTAAACTAAACTTTCTGCTAAAATGTAATATTGATACTGTTGTTGCTGTTCAGTTGCTCAGTCCTGTTCAACTCTTTGCAACCCCATGGACTGCAGCACACTAGGTTTCCCTGTCCTTCACCATCTCCCAGAGTTTGCTCAAACTCATGTCCATTGAGTTGATGATGCCATCCAACCATCTCATCTCCTGTCATCCCCTTCTCCTCCTGCCTTCAATCTTTCCCAGCATCAGAGTCTTTTCTAATGAGTCAGCCCTTCGTATCAAGTGGCCAAAGTATTAGAGCTTCAGCTTCAGCATCAATCCTTCTGATGAGTATTCAGGGTCGATTTCCTTTAGAATTGACTGGTCTGATCTCCTTCCTCTCTAAAGGACTCTGAAGCGTCTTCTCCACACCACAGTTTGAAAGCATCAGTTCTTTGGCACTCAGCCTTCTTTGTATATATTTATATTACCTTTTAAAACCTTATTTTCGATGTTTCTTCCACCAGAGTCAGTGCTGCTTTCTGACCTGTGAACTCTCAGGCTCTGCACATATAAAAATTTGGAGAGTGATATAAAAGACAGAAAAGTCCCCTCAAAACTAAGCTAAGCATTGACAACATTTTTCTAACCCACTTAGAAATGTCTTCCACTGGAAAACTGCCTCAGCTATAACATAATATTCCTCCCACTGCTAATACTACTCCTTAGCAAATACTGAGCCAACACTGGCCTCATTCATTTTAAAGAGGCCGTTTTTGTCTCCACTAACAGTTTTAAATAACAATAAATGAAATAAAATAGAAAACTACTGGGGTAAATAACAGTTTTCAAATGAAGTTTTATTTTTTTGTAGGAAACATTTCACTCCAAAGTTACCCTTTTCTTCCAAGCCAGTAAGAAGTAGCTCAGACTTTGAAAATGAAATGTCACTTGGCACAGTTCTCACTCAATCTTTTATTGAAACTAAAAATAAGTAACACCTATGGCCTCTAAACTCTGCAGCCCAGGAGGTAAAAGTGGTTTGTCTGAGTCACAGAGGAACAGTACTGATTGCCTACCCACGCCGTTTGCTTCAAATTGACACCGCGGGACATGTTTTCTGACTACAACCCTGTTCATTTACAATTTTTTTTATCATCAGCATATTGTATGAGGCTATCATGAAGGTGATGAGAGAAGGCATTCAAGCAGAAACGATTAAGTGACTTGAAGTTTTCACCCTTTCTCCAGATGTAACCTACACGTGCAAACGTTCGAGAATTATGAATCTAGGTTGAACTGAAGAATATGATGGAAAAGATCCTTGGCATAGAGAGGGAAAAGAGAAAGTATCCGAGGACTATGGTTCCAGACGACTCTTCAAGAATTTTTGTAGAGGAGAAAAACCCTGAAAGGGACAGAAAAGGTACATCCTATGAGTTGGGAAGGAAACCAAGAGAAATAAAAGGCCTTCCTATGAAGGGAGTCACCCATAGTGTTTACAGAACTGAGTAGATGCTACTTCAGTGACCAAGTGTCACTTGAGTTTAGTGGCCAGAAGGTTATCAGTGCCCTTGGTTTGAGTGAGGGATCACAGGAAAGGTGGGAGTGAAGTGAAACAAGAATGGGATGGCAAGGAACAATAGACAGCTTGTCTAGCCCTCTTCTCAAAGCCCAGACTTGAAGGAACCCAGAAATCTGGAATAGTACTGAGAGATGTCAGGAATCAAGGGAAGACACACTTGAGAAGAGATGAGTGAGCATGTGTAACCTGGGATCCAAGCTAGTTTATCATGAGATTCCTAAATAAATGACTGCCAGGGAAGTGGTTGGCAGGGTTATGTTTTCATCTGATGAATCAGTATTCAGCAGAAGAAGGATATCTTAATGAATGTGCAGCATCAATTCAGTTCAGTCACTCAGTCATGTCCAACTCTTTGTGACCCAACAGACTGCAGCAGGCCAGGCCTCCCTGTCCATCACCAACTCCCGGAGTTTACTGATACTCATGTCCATTGAGTCAGTGATGCCATCCAATCATCTCATCCTCTGTCGTCCCCTTCTCCTCCTGCCTTCAATCTTTCCCAGCATCAGGGTCTTTTCTATTCAGTCAGTTCTTTACATCATAATTGGATGCAAACTGCTTCAGCATCAGTCCTTCCAATGAATATTCAGGACTGACTTCCTTTAGGATGGACTGGTTGGATCTCCTTGCAGTCCAAGCGACTCTCAAGAGTCTTCTCTAACACCACAGTTCAAAAGCATCGGTTCTTCAGCACTCAGCTTTCTTTATAGTCCAACTCCCACATCCATACATGACTATTAGAAAACCAGAGCTTTGACTAGATGGACCTCTGTCAGCAAAGTAATGTCTCTGCTTTTTAATATGCTGTCTGGTTGGTCATAGCTTTTCTTTCAAAGAGCACGCGTCTTTTAATTTCATGGCTGCAGTCACCATCTGCAGTGATTTTCGAACCCCCCAAAATAAAGTCTCTCACTGTTTCCATTGTTTCCCCATCTATTTGCCATGTGATGATGGGACCGGATGCCAGCAAGGAAGAAGATCCTAATTGACAGGGCAGAAATCTTGCAAAAGAGAGATTTCAAGAGAGAAAGGAATTTCTCCAAATTCCTTTAGTTTCTTTTAACTCCAGACCTGAAGGGCTAGAGCCTTACTGACCACCCACCCCAGGACTCGGGATATGACACAGAAAGAGGAGGGCCTGCCTTTTCCAACACTAGGAATTATGGGGCAGGAAAGGGGAGTGAGGATAGAGTGGGAGGTGAGATGTGTATGTACCTCTCTGATTTCCTCTCTCTGGGCCAAAATCTGGAAGATTCTGGGCCAGGCTCCTGGCTCCCGTATCATGAGTGCCTTGGGAGGCACTGCAATGTCTCTGAGTGCCCCAGTGATGGGAAATGGTGGTGATGGGAGTGGCCAGTAGAAGCTTAAGAACAAGACAAAGAGGCTCCCAGTTGGTCCAGACCATGCACTAAAGCAGCCACCAGTCAATCATCCCAAATGGGCAGTAGCCATTAGTCCATGGAAAACTCTAGAACAGCCCCTTCACAGCAGAGACCTGTGGGGATGTCAGGAAAGCCTAGTGGGTCTCAGCCACCACCAACTCTTCTCCCACTTTGAAGACCCAGAGATCTATAGAGAGTTAGTCACCATCTCAGAGAATTGAAAATAGGAAGAACATCTTCAAAGACTGCACTTTAGCTAAAGAGAGTGATACATGCAAGAAACATAAGACTAACCCTATAGGGAACTGGAATTTTGAAGCAACTCTGAGGAAACTGCCATTTCCTTTAATAGAAAGGCTAGCACAGTTCCCCTCACCGGCACTGGAAGAACAGCTCCTACACCTCCAGGGAGAGTGGTTTGGGGAAGTGCTTCCACGTGACTTACACGACAGCCACTTCACAGGCAGGAGGCTCAGGCACTGTGCTGGGCAGTGCCAGCCGCTCAGAGGCATAAAGGAATGGGTCACCTGGGAGTTTCTAACCTGATTGCAGGTTTCCTGGACGCCGTGTCCTCTCCTGACCCAGCACCTGCTGTGACACAGAGGTGTCTGTAGTGAAGCGAATCACGGACAGTTGGGTCATAAAGCTTAGGTCTCACAGGAACAAGAGGCACTCTTGCCTGGGCTGTGCGAGCCTCTTCCTGTTCTTGCCCATCAGCTTCTCTACCAAACTGAAATCTGCTCAAAGCTTCAGCAAGATTTTTAGTCAAAACCTTTAAATGCTTATTTTTAGAAGAAGAAATGTTTACTGTTTCGGGTCTGAAAATTATGCTCAATTTTGCTGAACCAAACAGAAATTAATCTTTAATGCCCATTTCATATGTAAGAGCTCAAAATATCGTTCTGTTAAGAGCAGCTCTAAAATTAGATATTCCTAATAGATTAATTAGATTGGTGCTTGACAGCCACTTCTCTGCTGTTATTTCAGTGGATTAATCCTGTAGGTGAAGGTGTGTCCCAGCAAGGGCACAAAGCCAGCAAAGTTTTCGGTCTTTCCCACCAGTCTCCTCTCCATGCTGATGTAACCCCCAGAACTGGGGCTCAGCTGCAACTTTCAGAAATAATCGTTTCCTTTTTTTAAAAAACTTTGTACCTAAAGATGCAAAGTGTGCTGGCCAGAGTTTTATCATGATCATTTACATACTTACAATTCCTGCATATTTAAATACTATTGGCAAACTAACTTGTGAAAAAGCTATTATGTGAGATTTTATAAGAGCCCAAGATGAAGAATAAAGACACTTGGGATGGTCCTCAACACCCTTCTATCATTGTGTTACCAGGATTCTGGCTTTCAGGAACATTCTCTCTAAGGATTAGAGCTAATGTAGTTGAAAAACCTAGGAATTGTTTATTGAGAACTGTTTTATCATATAGATTTCTAATCTAGTAATTATAGTACTCACATGTCAAGGAGTAAAATAGAAAATGGATTTTCTTTTTAATATTTTTTTATCTCTTGAAACTGCAGGGCAGTGGGTTTGAAAGCAGTCCATTTGTCCATCTATCCATGATGCATACTTATACATATATATATATATTTAAATATGTTATATATATTTAAAATATTTTCTCTACATATATTGCATGTATTAATATATGTAAGCAGAAACAGACTTACTCATTGTTTGGGTACATATCTCTAATCTAAAGAAGCCTGTGTTGGTACTTAGTAACCTATTATCAGTGAAATTGTATTATAATACAGTGAGGGTTTGAGTGCCCCTAAATAACCTCTTACTCACTTTGAGTTTTGTACCATGTGTATTACTAATCTCTTAAATTGGTTAATCCACTGATTTTTTTTAAAACATGTGTTTTTTTTAATTGGGTGGTAATTTATTTTTAAAAAGATAGATTCATGATTTATACTGTATAACAACATAAGCTCTAAATCAATCAAGAATTTTTTAAAAAATCAAAGCCATACGTGTTCTAGAAGAATACATTCATGTGTAAATGTTATTATACACATACTTCTACTATGACATTAGCAAATGTTCTAAATTGAGCACATCTTCCTGTGTCCAGCTACACAGCTGTATCTACCCTGATTATCCAGGTATAATGTCCACTACTTTAAAAATCCAGCTCCCTTTGATTTCAGATCACATGCTTCTCTTCTCTGTTGCACAGATGTCAGATAAATGTGATTTCTGTTCTATTTCATTGTTTGTTCCTTCTGTGTTCTTTTCTTTATTCACTCTCAGCTGCTATTAATTTATACACAATTAAAAGGACAGAGATTGATTACATAACCTTGAAGGCTTGCTTGCATTGTCCAGGAGCAGCATTTTCCCTGATTGATTTATCTGCCCTGACTTAATAGAGGATTTTTCTACCAATCTGACAACGTCTTGTGTTCAGACTCTGGTGTCATGCTCTGTTGTTCTCAGTATTCATGCAAAAATGTGTTGATGGACTGTGGACAAGTTGAATTTATAATCATTCAAAGGTGGGATAACAGAACTATTGCTAACTCTGGTGATTCTAAGGTAGAAAATTTTAGAAAATTACATGGACAGCAAGAAGTGCAAGGAGTTTTGAAATAAGCTGAGCTGAGACCTTCGCTTAGCAGATGTAAAAAGAGGCCCAGAAGGTCCACTTAGAGGTAATGAAGGGACCAGGCCAGAAATCAGTCTCCTGCTTCCTTACTTTGTCTCCCTGAGCACACTCCTTTCTTCTCCCAATCACATTGCATCTTAGTGAGTTATAGTGAGACCCAAGGAAAGAAATAAGACCTATACATTTTGAATATTAAGTTATCTGTTGATCAGAGGACAGCTGAAAACTTATGTAAGAAAAAATATAATCAGAAACAATGCAATTTAAATATTAAAAGTCAACAACTTTCTTCTGTAGTAGCAATAATCACACACACATATGTACACACATATAATAACTGTAAAATGTAAAACAGCAGAAGCCATAAGATATGGTTTTATACCCATGTTTATGTAAACTATGTATAGATATTCTTAAGGAGGCTTGTATATTTCTGTGGGACAGATTCCTAGAAATGATGTTTTAAGTGGTTTCTCATAAAATGATAGAGAAACAAGAAGTTGACGAATACAAAGGAGGAGATAATGGTGTTTAGAAGATCAGTATACAATTGGAAGGTAGAAGGTAAATAGAAGGGAGGTAACTGATTTTTCAGAAAAAAAAGAGGGAGAAAACTAAGCGCCCAGAGCATAAGACCCCCTTGTGAGAGGAAAACCAAAAAGAAAACCAAGGGAAACAAATTATCAAAGAAATATGATAGGAAAAATTTTCACAATTGAAGGATATTAGTTACCAGAATGAAGGGCTCAGCAACAAGAAAGGAAAAATCTACAGTAAGTTCCAAAGCTGGAAAGTTTTGGAGCACCAAAAACAAAGAGAAATTTCTGTTTCCAGAAGGAAAACTATAGGTCACAAGTTGAAGGTTAGAATGGGAACAGGCTTCTCTAAGAAAATGTGGAAGTTTTGAGGGAGTGAAGCAAAGTCTCCATTAAGTGATTTAATGCAGAATTATATATCTGGACTTATTAAGCAAGAGAGTAAAATTTTAAAATATGTTCAGACACAACCTATCTATTTTTTAAATGCAGAACAAACTCTGTATTTCTTTCTGTGTATATATATAGATATGACTATGAAGAATAGATATAGAAGTTCTGGACATTTACACAGCAAACTTGTAAACTGTGTTTAACTTGAAGAAGGGGCTGAGATTGGAGAGGGTGGTCAAGGTGCTATACGCTCTCTGTATTATGTATTTGCATGCGTTTCTTGAAATAATGTATTTCTATACATTATGTGGGTGATCAAAAATATTCTGAATTTTGATGTAAAAGACTCCATTACTGGTAAAAGTTAGTTCTAAATAGGAGACTGTTTGACATTTTAAGCTTTGCTGTAAGTGTTCATCTGGACCCACTTCTTTGTAGTGGCCTCTTTGTTTCATTTTCTAGCTTTAAAAAAGCCAGTTTAGGCTAAAAGGAGCCATTACTGTTTCTGGATATCACTGCATTTCTGATAATAAGCCCTTCAGACTTGATTGATTTTTAGTAGAATTACAGTGATTCTGAAGCAATCCTGAAGTCACCTGTTTTCCTCTGCCATCACAAACCTACATCTGCTGCTGATAGAACCTAAAATGTAAAAACACCACTAAGCAAGTTGGAGAGTCCTGAGTTTCCAGTGAAAAGAAAGACTCTGTATAACTTTTAAAATTTGTTTAAATAAGTCAGTGCATGGAAAAGAAATCAAGGAATGCTCAAAGAACATGTTCCTAGTGAAAGCAGGTACCCAGAGAGGTAGACAGAGCAGTAAAGCTGTCTTTCATCTTGAAGTTATCTGCCAATTATTGAGCTTAGACTTTTCATAATACATGAGGAATGGGAAAATAGGAAATGAAACCAAAGTGAGAAGTCCAGTAGTAGACTCACCACGTAAACCTGAGACTGCAAGAAGCCATGTAATCTCAGAGAAGGCATGAATAAAGAAGCCATCATCTCAAAGAACTGCAAGAAGCCATGTAATCTCAGAGAAGGCATGAATAAAGAAGCCATCATCTCAAAGAACTGCAAGAAATTGTTACTCTCAACAACTCGGTTTTGAACAGAGGTAGGAAAAATCCTTCCTGAGGATTTGTGATTAAAAGCTCTTCTTCATGTGAACTTGAAGCCTGAATTCAATTCACACCACCTGACAAATTCAGAATTTAGTGTAGACCTGTCTCATCTTGGAAATCTTCTGATCTCTTGGCATAACTAATCAGTTTGTCTATAAAAGAGGCTATTTTCAAATCAGGCTTTAAGATATTACTACCTTTAAAGTTCCAAGAAATATCAACTCATCAAAGCAATTACAGTGAATATAGAGAAACTCCATGAATGAGAACCACAGCAGAAACAAGAGTGTAGAACGAGCCCTACAAAAACTTAGTATTTTGGTATTATGAGAACAGGATGTTAAACAAGTACTTTTAAGAGTGACAATATGAGTGAAGATCAATTGACTAAAAACAATGATGTATATTTGAAAACAAATTGAATTTCTATAATTGAATAGATAATTACATTTAAAATTTAATGCATCATTCCAGCAATAGAGAGAAAAGTAGTAAATTTAAAAAGAGGTCTATAATATTATTCAGGAATATAGCAGAATGTCAAAGAGAAAATAGAATAGAGAGATTAAGAAGCATGAAAGATAGAGTGAGAAGAATAGGTGAGCAAAAATGAGGATAGTAAAATATTCAAAATATGTTGTGGACAGAACTGATGAAAGACCCAGACTCATAGATTCAGAAATACTAATCAAGAAGTGTTTTAAACATTTCTATATCTAAATACATCACACTGATATTTCAGAAGGGAAAGGAAAAAGTTTAAAATCTTAAAGGAAATATCTTAAAAACAACTAGAGAGAAATGAAAATTAGATAATTGATTTCTTGGCAGTAACAATAGAAAAAAAAACAATGGGATGATATCATCAATGTACTGAAAGAAAATATTTGCTAATCTAGCAATTTATATCCAGGGAAAGTATCACTTAGAGTGAAAGCAATAAACGCACCTTCAACCCAACTCAAGATGACTGTAGATGTTTAGGTGAGAGTACGGCAGGACGGGCTGAGTATTTGCAAAATATGTCTGCTAAATTTTTCCATTTATAAATATAAAAAATTTTCAGCTCAATTTTTTTGTTATGTTATTGTTGTTGTTGTTATTTTCAGTTAGTTATTTTGTTTTATAAGAACATAGCTGGAGCATGAGGGCTAGAAAAGGAAAAGAAAAAATATACCAGGAAAATGCTAATCTAATGAAACCTGCTTGGGCTATGTTCATATCAAATAGAATGAATTTTAAGGCAAAAAAAAGAGGGCTCTTACATCATGATAAAACTTTCAGTTCCCTAAGAGACTATAACAATTTTAAACTTCTGTGCACATAATAATGTACTCTTATAATGGATAAAGCAAAAATATTGACAATATTGAATCTATGTCTCTAGTAGAAAATATTCATATTTCTTTCAGCAATCAATATTTCAAGCAGACCTCTCCAAAAATGTCATTAAATTATACAAAATTCAGATAAAGCAATACAATTAGAAACTTTAATAATGTTTTCATGTGCATATGCATATGTGCATGTACAGCAAGACAAATTCAAATCCAAGGAAATTTTCATAATTAAAATATTCCTCTTAGATAAAGATGCCATTCTATCAAAGAAAAAGAAAAAAAAGTGGTATAACAATTAGACATTATGTGAAGAAAATGTAGTTTACAATTGCTATGACTCTCTATTAAAAAGGATTTCCAGAAAAATTATTTTAATCAATAAGAGTTTAACAGACTTACTGAGTATAAAATCAATATACAAAAACCAGTTGCCTATCTGTAAGTAAGCAATAGGCAGCTAGCATAATTTTAAAATTTCTAATACTGTAGCAGATATACAGTACCCAATAATAACTTTAGCAACATGTATTAAAGATCATGGAAAAATATATAACACTCTATTGAAAAACATCAAAGAAGACCTATTATAATATGCTAATGAATTAGAAGAGTCAATAGCATAAAAAATGAGTTCTTCCAAATTGATCTATAGGTTAAGCACAATGCCAAAAAGAAGTCCCCTCAACATTTGTAGAATTGGACAAACTGATTCCAAAATTTACATGGAGAAGCAAAAGCCCAGAAGTCACTGAGACGCTCCTAAAGAGAACAAAGTTTGAATATGAATACTTATCATACATAGTCATCATGAAATATAGTAAATAAGATGTTGGTGGAATATTGACAAGTTGAACATTGACACAAATAGGTGGTCTATAAACAAATGGACTGAGATGTGAAAATTTGACTCATGATAAAATTGGCACTCAAAATTTTTTCTAAGAAACTAAGGCTTTCTGAGAAATGCTGTCAGGGCTATTGGTTATTGATATGCACAAAAACAAAATTGGATCCTTACTTCACATCATACACAAAAATCAAGTCCAAATGCATTTAAGACTTAAATATGAAATATAAAACTATAAATCTTTAGAAGATAATGGAGAGTACATTTGTGAACTGGGGAAAGGGAAGGCTTTCTCTAACAATATTAAGAAAAAAGAACAAGACATAAAAGGAAATACTGATAGTTTGGTCTAAATTAAAAGATATTTTGTTCATCAACATACTCTGGAGGGCTTCCCTGGTGACTTGGTGATGAAAAATCCACCTGCCATTATAGGAGACATGGGCTCTATCCCCGGTCTGTGAAGATCTCACATGCCACAGAGCAAAACTGAGCCTGTGTACCACAGCTATTGAGCCTGTGCTGCAGAGCCCAGGAACCACAGATGCTGAGCCAGTGCCACAGCTCCTGAAGCCCACGGCGCCTGGAGTCCACGCTCCACAAGAGAAGACTGCAGTACAGAACCCTCCCACCACACCTAAGGAGCAGCCCCACTTTCTGCAATGAGAGAAAAGCCCACGCAGCAGCCAAGAGCCAACAAAGCCACAAATGAGTGAAATTATGTATATGTTTATACATACATATATATATAAAACTCTTTAAAGAAAGTGGGAAAACATAACAGCAACACATATAACATCAAAAATTAATGTCCATAAGATATTTAAGAGTTCCATGGATTAAGAAAAAGTATGTCAATTATACTTCAAAAATAAATTATAAAATGAAAACATAATTAATATTGAAAAAATTATGTCAGTTATACAATACTTAAAAATTTAAAAATAAAAATATAAACTTAATTTCTGTCAAAAAATGAAAAAGACAAACAGTTGGAAACTGTGCAAGAACTTCCATGCTTCTTCTATTGAGAAGCACAAATGGCCATAACATAAGTAGGCTGAACTTCACTGGCAACTGCTGTGCTGAGTCTCTCAGTTGTCTCTGACTCTTGTGACCCCATGGACCGTATCCCCCCAGGCTCCTCTGTCCATGTGGATTCTCCAGGCAAGAACACTGGAGTGGGTTGCCGTGCCCTCCTCTAGGGGATCTTCCCAATCCAGGGATCAAACCCAGGTCTCCCACATTGCAGGCAGATTCTCTACCATCTGAGCCACCAGGGGACCCCTCATTGGTACGTAAGGAAATGCAAGTTTAAGCCATGATGTTATACTGTCAGACTGGCAAAAGTTTTATGTCTGGTGATGTCAGGTGATTTTCAAGAAAATGGTGCACGTAGGATAGTTCTAGATTGCTATCACTAGCAATGTGAACTGGCCCAAATACACTAGAGAACAATTTGACACAATCTAGAAAAGTTGAAGATAATACAGTCCCAGGACCAGAAATTCCTCGCCAAGGTAGAAACTCCCTAGAGAAGTTCCCACCTATATGCATCTGGAGAATTGGGCAAGAATTCATAGCAATACTCTTTATACCAACAAAACATTGGAAATAACTATACTTCAAGAGTGGAATGAAGAAATTTTAATAGTATGTACACAGGAATATTACATGGCAACAAAATAAATATGAAGGGCTCCCTTGATGGCTCAGTTAGTGAAGAATCTGCTGGCAATGCAGCAGACCACCTACAATGCAAGAGACACGGGTTCAATCCCTGGGTCAGGAAGTTCCCCTGGAGAAGGAGATGGCAGCTCATTCCAATATTCTTTCCTGGGAAATCCCATGGACAGAGGATCCTGGGGGGATACAGTCCATGAGGTAGCAATAGATGGACACAGCTAAGCAACTGAACCACCACCACCAATGAATTTCACTTAGAGCCACAGACAGCAACCCAGATAACTTCAGCACCACAGTGTTTAGTGGAAAGCAAGTGGCCCGAGAGTGTGCTTCCACTTTTAAGAGTTTAAAAATCTGCAAAGCGGATCAGTATGCTGCTTAGGAATGCAAACGTGGTAAAATGCTTTTTAAGTGTGGGAGTGATAAGCAAACAAACAACAGAACCCTAGACTGCTTTTCCTTCTGAGTCGTCAGAGAGGAGAGGCACAGTAAGAACTTGAAGCCCAATGTCTTAGAAACTCGTCAGTGGGTATTTATTAGTAATAAACTGTTCTTGATATCTTATGAGTATTTTACTCACTTTTATATTTATTTAATATTTAAGAAACACTGATTTTGAATAAAAAGGAAGAAAGAGTAGTCATGATGTTTTGGTGCACTAAATTCAGTTTGACAAGTGGGATTCTCCATATGCCGCCATCTTTAGTATTTTTCCTAGGACTGAAACGATTTGCATGATTACATGTAGAAAGTGGAAAATAAACTCACTCAGATCAAGTCCTACTCTGCTTAGCGCCCTGTGGATGTGTACCAAAGTACTGAAGGAAGTCCGCCTGTTCAGCAGGCTTCTCCGAGATCTTGTACCCTCTCCAGCCTGCCCCCTCCCTCGGGCTGTGCCGCTCAGTCCAGCGTGCCAGCCCTCTCTGTGCCTCTAACAAGACTATGCTTTTGCTTTTTCTGCTGTCAGCCACCATACCTCCAGATTTCCCTGTGGCTGGTTCCTTTTTCTTCAGTCCTCAGTTCAAATATCAGCTCCATACAGAGAACTTCTCAGAGGATGTAATAGAGTCTTATTGCCTCTGTCTGTTTCCTTTTATTTTTGGCACTATTCCCTATCATGTTCATGTGGTTACATGTTTGTTACCTGCCTTACTTCTGCACAGGGGCTGCATCTTTTTTATTCCAGCCCTAAGTACTTGGCAGATTCCCGAGTACCTCAAAAGGTCAGGAGTCTGCCTGCAATGAAGGAGACTCGTGTCAGGAAGATCCCTGGAGGAGGACATGGCAACCCACTCCAGTATTCTTGCCTGGAGAATTCCATGGACAGAGGAGCCTGGCATGCTACAGTCCCTGGGGTTGCAAAGAGTCAGACACCACTGAGCAACTTTCCTTTTCACTAAGGTTGGCACATAGATTATCAATTAAAAATAAAAGGGACTTCCCTGGTGGTCCAGTGGCTAAGACTCCATGTTCCCAATGCAGGGAGCCTGGATTCAATCCCTGATCAGGGAACTGGATCCCACATGCTCCAACTGAAGATCCCAAGTGTCACAACTAAGACACAGCACAGCCAGACAAATAAATACTTCCAAAAAATAATGGCATTAATTAATATTTTTGCTAAATAGGGCAAAAAACTTAGCACTTTGTATTTTTATTGGAGTATATTGATTTATAGTATTGTGTTAGTTTCTGCTGTACAGCTAAGTTATACATATATCTACTCTTTCTTAGATTCTTTTCCCATAAAGGTCATTACAGAGTAATGAGTAGAGTGTCCTATGCTATACATTAGGTTCTTATAGATATCTGTTTTATATACAGCAATGTGTATATATGAATACCTATCTCCCAATTTATCCCTACCCCTTCTTCCCTCTTTTGGTAACCATAAGTTTTTTCTCTGCATCTGTGACTCTATTTCTGTCTTGTAAATAAGGTCATTTGTACCATGTTTTTAGATTCTAATGTATGGAATAACATGATATTCATCAGCCTCTGGATAATTTTTTTTTAATTTGGGAAACAATAAATTTCAAAGAGCCATTTCCTTCCTTCATTCATTCAACAAGTATTTACTATCTGCTGTGTGTTAGGCATTGTACTAGTTGCCAGGATGTAGGTTGAACAGGAAGGTAGTAACAGGAACCTCATGCTGGGGATGGACAGGGCTCCAGCTGTTAGGTGTGAGGGCTTGCGGAGGTCAGTGTAAAATCAAGAACAGAGCGATTTAGAAGCCAAGATACTGAAGAACTAAGGAGAAGATTCTAGGTGTCTCTGTTTAAGGGTATTTGGGGGTATTTCCATAGTGACGCCTCAAGACATCATGAAGATTAAAGGATAAGAGTATCAGAGATAATGAAGCTTTAGGAGAGAAAGGCCATCATAGCCCCAAATGCCAGAGTTTTCACCAGAAAGCAAAAGATAAGAGGCAACAAGACATGAGTCACTGCATCAGTTTCTGAAATAATTGTCCTACATCTCTCTAAACATTTCCTCATAAATGTCATTGAAAAACCCAGCTGGGAAAACCCTTCTGGATTCCAAGATTGAAATAGTGAAATCATGCTTCTACTTTTGGCCTGTTGCAAGAAAGATGAGAAATGACCTGGGAGAACAGAGAAGTTGCTGCAGTATTCCCTGATACAATGCTACATTAGCTTCCTAGTCAATACACTCTACCCAGTTTATATCATACTAAAATGTTAATATTTGATTTGACATATTTGTGTCCAGTTTTGAACAAGGCCATTTTGAACCAGTTATGTCTTGATGTAGGGACACTCGCCCCAACTATATCTTTTTTTTATGGGATGCTTTAATTCCATTCATGTTCTTTTTATTCACACCCTTTCCAACAGAGAACATGCTCAGAGCAAGAAGGCTTTCTATATAAAGGATGCGATTACCCTCTACAATCTCTGTGAGATAGTTCAGAAATTCCTTGAGGAATTTGTGCTCTCTAACTACCGTAGGACGCTTCTGACCATGCCATAAGGTTATCACAATTGTCTGCTAGTGACCTTTTGCTCCTTAGGTGTTTAAATGTGCACTCTTGGTTCTCATTGATTTTTGTTACTACCACACTAGATTGGTAATGGCACCTACCAACACATCCTTGGGGAATTAGTTTTGCATTTTATCTCCTTGCTTATTGAAACTGATGTATTCAGGATTCAGACTATTCATGCTGAGTATAAGACAATCAACAAACCATCTGCATTTTTAACTCAAAAGCTCAATTCTTTTATTTAATATTAAATCACAGATTGTTGAACTTCTAAGTGGGTCACACATAGTGTTGGGTGATCCAGCTCTGTCCTCTGCCATCTGGCCACATGAATTGATGTCAGATGGATGTAAATATATCTCTGAGTGGGAACCTTGGGAAAGAGTGCTGATATACCAAGCATAGACCTTAGGACATTTACCCACTCCCAGAAGAATGAATTGAAGGTAAATCCAAAGATCACAGAGCAGGTTTAAATACTGGCTCTATGATTTCACTGTTATTTTCATTGTATTCCGTGAGTCTGAGTAAGTCCTATCTCTGCTTGATTTACCTTAATCTTATTGCCTGCCCAGAAATTCGGGGGCATTCAAGGACAGCAGAGAGCAGATGAGAAAGAATGTGTGATAAAAACTACAAGTAGCCTCAAGGACAAAAATAATAATAATAATACTAAGACAGAGAGGCTTGTGTATCCAACTGGCTACTGGATTTTCATGTGACCATCAGAACTGGTTCCCAATTTGAACTTGAGAGCTTTACTGGTACAGTAAGGATTGTGATTACTAAGTATAAATGTTATTTTATAAAAAGGTTCCAGTAAGATGGAATACAGATTAAAATAGTGTGTTCAGAATAGAAAGATAAAAATCAATAGAAAATAAATGAGGGAACTAAGATCAAGGGAAAATAAGAAAAGTAACTTAGATGCAAGAAGGACTGAGTCAGTAAACCGTACACAAGAGCACACACCATAAAACCTGTATATTAATTGCTGTTGGGCCAGAGTCCACAGGTCACAACTAGCTGTAGAGGAGAAAAGCCCTTGAAGCAGTCTGGGCTTGCAAAGAGGGTTGATGTTCTACGCTTTCCCATATCCAGAGCCCTCCGAGCACTCACACTGTCTCCAGGTCTTCACTGCTGTACTCACTCATCCACTCAAACATTTCTTTTTTTTTTTAATTTATTAATTGTTTTTGCCATACATTGTCATGATATCACCATGGGTTTACATATGCTTCCCCTCCGGAACCCCCCTCCCTCAACATTTCTTAAATGTGTTAACATGCCAGCACCTTGTCAGGTTCTTGGAAAACCGTAAAAGTAGACATGATCCCTGTTCTAGTGGAGCTTCAGAGAAGTGACAGAGATAGACAAAAAGCCAATAATCACAAAAATGTATGAGACAAAATAATCACATAAATGAATGAGACACCTTCTCTGTAGGAAAGAAACATGGTTCTAAGAAGAACACTACAGAATGATATAATAGAAAGATAAAGATTAGGGAGAATTTCTTGGAGCAAGTAATGTTTGAACTGAGAGCTAAAGCTCAGTAGGACATAACTGAGGAAATGCTGTAGGGTCCATGGAGTGAGGGGGAGTGTGTGGATGGAGGGAAGCCCTTGTTGCTGCTGCTGTTGTTGTTCAGTCGCTCAGTCATGTCCAACTCTTTGCGACCCCATGGACTGCAGCACGCCAGGCTTCCCTGTCCATCACCATCTCCCAGAGCTTGCTCAAACTCATGTCCATTGAGTAGGTGATGTCATCCAACCATCTCATCCTTTGTCATCCCCTTCTCCTCCTGCCCTCAATCTTTCCCAGCATCAGGGTCTTTTCCAGTATGTCAGTTCTTTGCCAAAGTAGCGAAGAAAGATAGCTAAAGTCAGTTCTTCACCAAAGGTGGCCAAAGTATTGGAGCTTCAGCTTCAGCACCAGTCTTTCCAATGAATATTCAGGATTAATTTCCTTTAGGATTGACTGATTTGATCTCTTTGCTGTCCAAAAGACCCTCAAGAGTCTTCTCCAACACCACAGTTCAAAAGCACCAATTCTTCTGTACTCAGCTTTCCTTATAGTCCAACTCTCATATCCAAACATGACTACTGGAAAAACTACAGCTTTCAGTAGATGGACCTTTGTTGGCAAAGTAATGTCTCTACTTTTTAATATGCTGTCTAGGTTGGTCATAGCTTTTCTTCCCAGGAGCAAGCATTTTTTAAATTTCATGGCTGCAGTGATTTTGGAGCCCAAGAAAATAAAAGGAAGCCCTTCCAGATATAGGAAATAGTACATGCAAAGACCTTGTAGCTGTAGGGACCATACTGTGTTCAAGCATATGTAAACCCATGGTGATATCATGACAATGTATGGCAAAAACAATAATTAAAAAAAAATTAATAAAAAAAAAAAGAAACTGAACTAATAGGGCACAGAGAGCAAGGAAGGGAGTGTATGATGGGAAAAGAAATGTTGACAGAAGTGAGACCCATACAACCTTAGCAGGGTTGGTTTTTATTATAACAAGGCTTAACCCTGGGTAGAGGTAGTGATATGATCAGATTTAGGTTTTGAAAAGGTTTCTGTTGATTGAAGTGGAGAACAAATAGAAGGGTAGAAAGGTCAAGCAGAATGCAAGAGATTAGTTAGTACTCAATGCAGGCAAGAGACATTCACAGTGTGGACTTGGACAGAGGTATAGAATGTGAGAGTTAAACTTAGTGCTGGGTTGATGATACAGTGCAATACAAGGAAGAAGTCACACAGTGATGTGGGTTAATAGTATGTGCGACTGGGAGAGTGTTGTCATCTAATACTGGCCTGGAGGACGGCAGGAGACAGCAAAGCTGGAGATGAGGAGAGGGCAATCCTGGACATGGTGTGATTGAAATCTAAGTAGAAGAGTTAAGTGAATGGTGAGATATATCCATTTGGAATTAAGAGAAGTCTTCTGGAAAAAAAAAAGATTTGTAAGTCATATATAATATAAAGATGGAAGAATGTGTGTGCGTGAAATGAAGTTCCCAAGAGAAAGACTATCAAAAGAGAGAAGAGACCACAGATGGAGCCTTGAAGAGATTTTAAGATGCTCCTTGGCCTAGGGTTATTCTGAAAACAACAGTAAGATTACAGGGGCAAGTCTTTTTTTTTTTCCATAATTAACTTACACTTCTTTCCTATTATTTTGTTTTGTGTTGTGTTGCTTTACCAAGGTTTTGTGTTTTGTGTTGTTTTATCAAGGATAGACAGCTATCATGCATCTCTCACTCTAGAATTTCCTTAGTTAACCATGAATTGCCTCTGCCAGGTTGATAGGAGAAGTTTCACCATAAATGGGTTTAATCAAAATAAAGGATATTTTATAATTGGGTTAGAGTTTCATGAATAGGACTTTATATGCTTACTAAGTTATGCTTGTTGTCAAGCCCATTTAAATGTTAGTGATTTTATGCTTTTGTGTTTTAAGGGTCAATTACTGTTTCCTTGATCTAGCTGTGAGATCAGCATGAGGCGCTGCCCAGAGATGATCTGAGATGTTATTTGAGATGACCTGGAGTTTTCACTGTCATTTACTTAGAAATGACCCCTTTGCATATTTTAGAAGAGGACACCCATTCGTCAGTTTTGCAAGTTCATTATTTTGCAAAGAATAGCTAAAGAAAGTATAGAATTTTGTAACAGATAATTGAAGAAACCAACAGAAAAGCTTAAGTTCATGGTATACAATAGTTTTCATTGTCCAGTATTGTGTCCCATAGTAGGCAGTGCATGAGATGGAAAGATCCTCATTGATAAGCATGCTTCTCTTGCCATGATTATTCATTCACTGATCTTGGTAGCAATGTGACGCCAGGAAAGAGCTGCATCGTGCTCATGTGTGCATGTGTGCACTGTGGATACTCACATGTTCTCTGTGTGTCTGCCCATGTTTACTCTTTAATTAAAGCCAAACACCAACCTGTGATGTCCCCAGAAGGAGCACTAACTATATAACTTAAGCAGCAAGTAGGATTCCTTTTTTTTTCCTGTTCATTTTAATATAGGTAAGAGGAAATGATGTTTTTTCAAGCTAGCAGGAAAGACTATAATGGAACTGCGTGTCCAACATGGAAGCTACTAATCCACAAGTAGTGATTTAATTTTAAATTAATTAAAATTTAAAAATTAAGTTATTCCATCATACTGGTCACAGTTCAGTAGTGTCTACAGTATTGGACAGTGACAATATCCAACTTTTTGACCATCACTGAAAGTTCTATGAAATAGCTCTGAACTGAAGAAAGAATCAGATCCAGGCTGCTGACGGTTTTTACAGAGCCCACAAACTAAGAACGATTTCACATTTTGAAATGATTGAAAAACAATCAAAGGAAGAAACTTTTATTTTTTCTAATGTGTATTTTTTCACTTTGGCTGCACTTAGTTGCAGCAGGGATCTTCGATCTTCCTTGTGTGGCATGCAGGCGGGATCTCTAGCTGTGGCACGTGGGGTCTAGCCCCCTGACCGGGGATCAAGCCCAGGCCCCCTGCATTGGGAGCAGAGTCTGAACCACTAGACCGTAGGGAGAGTCATTTGAAATTCAGAGTTGAGTGTCACGAGATAAAGTTTGGTAGAGCACAACTGCGCCCATCCCTTTCATTCTCTTTGTGACTTTTCCCTGGCAGCAGCCCCACGAAGTAGCCATGGTAGAGATCTTAAAGCCTGCGACATCTGAAATATTTACTCTGGCTCTTCAGAAAAGTTTGCCTAACTTTGAGTTAAAGGAGGAAGGGTGATAGCGTTGTTACCAAGTCCATACTCTGCTCACCACATGACAGGCCAGTTCACTGGAGATGAGGTGTTGAGACAGGAAATAACGACTTTAGTTGGAAAGCAGGCAGACTGAAAAGATGGTAGAATAATCATCTCAAAATCATCACTTTATTGGGGTCTGGATGCCAGGTTCTTTTATAGAACCGGGCAGGGGAGGAAGTAGGACAATAAAGTAGAAAGGTCAGAAGTCTTGCAAACATCTCCTGGAATGGCCAGCCTCAGGGAAGGGACACATTAATTTCCTACTTCCTGTATCCATTCACAGGAGTACAGGGCCAAGATGTTTCCCTGAACAAAGGCAATTTGCTTTAACATTCAGGCAGAAGTGCAGGGTTCCCTGAGACAGGCCATTATGTATAGACAGTGTCCTTGCAGTGAACAGAAGCAATGAGTAGAAAAGGTTGAAGTAAAAGAAACAGATCCAACCTGTAGCCAGATTTTGTTCTTCCCCGTAACAGTGTCACAGTCCACTTTACTAGAGACTGACCTGTGTGGTTTGAAAAAGGAAATCAGAGGAAGAGAACATGTGAGCTGAACCCATGTCTTGACTTGACGGCTGTAGGACACCGCTCTGGCTATTAGGATTTGACTAGAGTCTTAAGCGTCCAGAAATACTGGGAGGTCACCTTTAACATGAATCCAAAGGGCTTCATCAAACCCTCAGCTTTCTCTGTGTCTTTTTGTAATTTAAAAAAATATATATACTGTCTAAAGCTTACTTCTCTCTGTGGTTCACTGTCCTCCTCATTGTCAAAAGGGAAACCATATTCTCTCAAAGGCTTGACAATATGAAACAAGGAAATTCACTTACTCTCTTGACAGCGATGCCAATTATCTTTTTAACCTTCTCTTAGGCTAATGGCTGAGACAATGAAAAATTAGTTTGCAATGGGACCTGAGCCAACCCGGCATCCTTCAGCTCTTATTCTATCCTCTCTTCCCACCTCTTGAGAATACATTCACTAAGACAAATCTGTAGTCTCTTATTAGGCCAGGCTTAAATCCATTTCAAGAACTTCATGAAGGCATTCTCTATTAGAAATGCCACAAGGCTATCGAGAATTTCTGCAGGAGTAGGATTGTATCTTCTATACCTATGAGTTGACTGGTCTGTTACAAAGCACCCTAGGGACCCCACCCTATGCATTTGATATGTTGCTGGACAAGATTGTATCTGAGGGGCAAGGGAAATCTTCAGCAAATGTATTTCTTGTTTAAGCCTCTAATTCTTCAGCATTAGCTTTAAGCCTAACTGACTTCAAAGGAATAAATCATTAAGAAAAGTCCATGACCCCAAAGACTGCTGTCTAGGTTTGCCTGAGCATGACTCAAGTTCAGGCATGAGTACAAGTCTCCCCTTAGAGATGTGTGCCCACCAACCTCTCATGTGGGTACCTGTCATTGGCTGCTGGAGGGAATTTGGGATAAGAACATGAACACTTATACTTCAGTCTCTTAAGATTTCAGAGCCTGATTCCTGTATACCTACCTTAGTTTGCATTTTCTTTATATTCTCCAGCCAATAGATATATCCAATGTCCCTGACTCATTAGAATGTTAATGAGTTAATGTTAAGAGGAACACTCCTGGAAGGAATCAATGATTCAACATTTCCATAGTAAAAGGGAAGTTGTAAATATCATCCATTTTGACATTTCAATTTCCCACTGACACGCATCTGATTTATTTAATTTGATTTACTATTAAATAAAAATAAATAAATAAATTTTAAAAATAAAATAAAGATGTTTGGAAACAAACAAACAAACATAAAAAAAGAATGGGGAGAGTAGAACAAACTAGAAATGCATAAGCTGTTTGGCTTTATTTTAGCCATGTGGTTTTTAAATTAAAAAACAAAACAAAAACCTTAGACTAAAACTTTTTATTACTGAAAGCATTTTGAAATCATTATTGAGAACCCTGGAGCACAGAGTATGGACATAACAAGACCTCACAGAAGCAGAAGATATTAAGAAGAGGTGGCAAGAATACACAGAAGAACTATACAGAAAAGATCTTCTTGACCCAGATAACCACGATGGTGTGATCACTCACCTAGAGCCAGACATCCTAGAATGCGAAGTCAAGTGAACCTTAGGAAGCATCACTACAAACAAAGCTAGTGTAGGTGATGAAATCCCAGCTGAGCTATTTCAAATCCTAAAAAATGATGCTGTGAAAGCGCTGCACTCAGTATGCCAGCAAATTTGGAAAACTCAGCAGTGGCCACAGGACTGGGAAAGGTCAGTTTTCACTCCAATTCCAAAGAAAGGCAATGCCAAAGACTGTTCAAACTACTGCACAATTGCACTCATCTCACACGCTAGCAAAATAATGCTCAAAATTATCCAAGCCAGGCTTCAGTAATGCGTGAACCATGAACTTCCAGATGTTCAAGGTGGACTTAGAAAAGGCAGAGGAACCAGAGATCAAATTGCCAACATCCTTTGGATCATTGAAAAAGCAGGAGAGGGGATGGACTAAGATGGCGGAGGAATAGGACGGAGTCCACACTCTCCCCAACAAATACACCAAAGGAACATTTAAATACCGAACAAACTCCATAAATCAACATCTGAATGCTGGCAGAGGTCTTCAGGCATCTGGAAAGACAGCCCATTGCCGACGAAAGAAGGTAGGACCAAAGGAAAAAAAAAAAAAAGTAAAAAGAGGCAAAGAGGCAGGGACTGAGATTCATCTCCGAAGGGGAGCCTCGAAAGAGATAAAGGTTTTCGAACGTCAGGAAACATTCTCACCGGCGGATCTGAGAGATCTGAGGTGAATGTCAAAGAGCATAAAAGTTGGGACTAGAAGCCGATAAATAGTTAAGCCCCTTAGAGAACATCTCTAACCGCAAACTTCACCGGAGCGGGGGCCGGGTGCCCCATCCCCCACGAGCCAGCGGACTGCTCAGGTAGGGGCGGGCCACGCGCTTAGGGGGAGGACTGAGATTGAACGCATGGGGCAGACTGAGGGTCCTAACCGAGGGTGCTAACCGGAGATAGACTGCTGGGTAGCCTTCCCGAGGAAGACCCCTGCCAGGCTCGCGAACAGAACAAAGGGGAGCGGGGACTCGGACCGCGGCGCGAGACAGCCGGGTGGAACAGGGAGGCTGCGGGCTACGGAGAGCGCCCCTGCGAGGCTTCTGCCCCCAAACCGCAGGCAGAATTGGGTGCTAGCCAAGACCTCTGGGGACTCTGGACAGTCGCCACCAGAATTCGGCGCTTCTCATATCTGAGAAAAGGCCCCCAGCCGCACACTGAAAAAACCGAGCAGCTGGGCTGGGGGAGGGGAGAAGCCGCAGCCCCCAACTGCGTCACCAGAGGGCGCCTCCAGAGTCTGCCGCTGCACATCTGAGAAGACACGCCCAGCTGCAAGCAGAAAGAGCCGAGCGGCTGGGCCTGGGGAGGGGAGAAGCCACAGCCTCCAATTGCGTCATCAGAGTGCGCCGCCAGCCGAGAGCCTGAGCAGAGGGGGCGGGAAAAGCGCAGGCACCGCGAGCAGGGCAAACCCCAGAGCGCTGAATAGACACTGAAGGGGCCAGCAGAGGTCGCCAAATCAAGCAGGACAGACCGCTTAAGATTCCAACCAGGAAACTCTGACAAAACACTCATCCAACCCCTCCCATAGTGAGGAAAGTCCACAATAAAGGGACAACACACCAAGATAAACAAGATGAAAAGGCAGAGAAATACCCAACAAGTAAAGGACCAGGATAAATATCCCCTAGACCAAACAAAAGACGAAGAGATAGGTTGTCTACCTGACAAAGAATTCCTAATAATGATAGTGAAAATGATCCAAAACCTGGAAAATAAGTTGGAGTTGCAGTTCAATAACCTGCAGGCAAGGATTGAGAAGATGCAGGTAAGCTTTAACAAGGACTTAGAAGAAATGAAAGAGTCAAAATACAATAAATAATGCAATAAATAAGATCAAAAACACCCTGGAGGGAACCAACAGTAGAATAACAGAAATAGAAGACAGGATAAGTGAAATAGAAGATAGAATGGCAGAAATAAATGAAACAGAAAGGAATAATGAAAAAAGAATTAAAAGAAATGAGGACAACCTCAGAGACCTCTGGGACAGTATTAAACGCACCAATATTCGAATCATAGGAATCCCAGAAGAAGAAGACAAAAAGAAGGACCATCAAAAAATTCTTGAAGAAATCATTGTTGAAAATTTCCCTAAATTGGGAAAAGCAAATAACATCTCAGGTCCAAGAAACACAGAGGGTCCCAAATAGAATCAACCCCAAGCGGAACACCCCAAGACACGTATTAATCAAATTAACAAATATCAAATACAAAGACCAAATATTAAAAGCAGTGAGGGAGAAGCAAAAAATAACCCACAAGGGGAATCCCATAAGGATAACAGCTGATCTCTCAATAGAAACGCTTCAGGCCAGAAGGGAATGGCAGAGCATTCTTAAAGTCATGGAAGAAAACAAGCTACAACCCCCGATTACTGTACCCAGCAAAAATTTCATTCAAATTTGAAGGAGAATTCAAAAGTTTTTCAGACAAGCAGAAATTGAGAGAATTCAGCAACACCAAACCAGTCCTCCAACGAATGCTAAAGGATCTTTCCTAGATAGGAAACACGGATGGGATATATAATCTCGATCCCAAAACAATAAAATAGAAGAAATGGCAACAGGATCATATTTATCAATAATTACCTTAAATGTAAATGGGTTGAATGCCCCAACCAAAAGACAAAGACTGGCCGATTGGATACAGAAACAAGACCCCTATATATGTTGCCTACAAGAGACCCACCTCAAATCTAGGGACACATATAGACTGAAAGTTAAAGGCTGGAAAAAGATATTCCATGCAAATAAAGACCAAAAGAAAGCAGGAGTGGCAATACTCATATCAGATAAACTAGACTTTAAAATAAAGGCGGTGAAAAGAGATAAAGATGGACATTACATAATGATCAAAGGATCAATCCAAGAAGAAGAAATAACAATTATAAATATTTATGCACCCAACATAGGAGCACCACAATATGTAAGGCAAATGCTAACAAGTATGAAAGGGGAAATTAACAACAACACAATAATAGTGGGAGACTAATACACCACTCACACCAATGGATAAATCAACTAAACAGAAAAGTAACAAGGAAATTCAAACTTTAAATGATACAATAGACCAACTAGACCTAATCGATATCTATAGGTCACTCCGTCCCAAAACAAGGAATTTTACTTTTTTCTCAAGTGCACACGGGACCTTCTCCAGGATAGATCACATCCTGGGCCATAAATCTAGCCTTGGTAAATTCAAAAATATTGAAATCATCCCAAGCATCTTTTCTGACCACAATGCAGTGAGATTAGATATCAATTACAGGAGAAAACCATTCAAAACTTCCAACATATGGAGGCTCAACAACACACTGCTGAATAACCAACAAATCACAGAAGAAATTAAAAATGAAATTCAGTTATGCATGGAAACGAATGAAAATGAAAACACAACAGCCCAAAACCTATGGGACACTGTGAAAGCAGTGCTAAGGGGAAGGTTCATAGCAATTCAAGCTCACCTCAGGAAACAAGAAAAAAATCAAATAAATAATCTTACTTTACACCTAAAGCAACTAGAAATGGAAGAAATGCAGAAGCCCAGGTCTAGTAGAAGGAATGAAATCTTAAAGATCAGGGCAGAAATAAACGCAAAGCAAACAAAAGAGACCATAGCAAAAATCAACCAAGCCAAAAGCTGGTTCTTTGAGAAGATAAATAAAATTGACAAACCATTAGTTAGACTCATCAAGAAACAAAGGGAGAAGAACCAAATCAACAGAATTAGAAAAGAAAATGGAGAGATCACAACAGAAAACACAGAAATACAAAGGATCATAAGAGACTATTATCAGCAGCTATATGCAAATAAACTGGACAACCTGGATGAAATGGACAGATTCCTAGAAAAGTACAACTTTCCAAGACTAAACCAGGAAGAGATAGATAATCTTAATAGACCCATCACTAGCACAGAAATTGAAACCATAATCAGAAATCTTCCAAAAAACAAAAGCCCAGGACCAGATGGCTTTACAGCCGAATTCTACCAAAAATTTAGAGAAGAGCTAACACCTATTCTACTCAAACTCTTCCAGAAAATTGCAGAGGAAGGTAAACTTCCAAACTCATTCTATGAGGCCACCATCACCCTAATTCCAAAACCCGACAAAGATGCCACAAAAAAAGAAAACTACAGGCCAATATCACTGATGAACTTAGATGCAAAAATCCTTAACAAAATTCTCGCAAATAGAATCCAACAACACATTAAAAAAATCATACATCATGATCAAGTAAGCTTTATCCCAGGGATGCAAGGATTCTTCAATATTCGCAAATCAATCAATGTAATACACCACATTAACAAATTGAAAAATAAAAATCACATGATTATCTCAATAGATGCAGAGAAAGCCTTGGACAAAAATAAACATCCATTTATGATAAAAACCCTCCAAAAAGCAGGAATAGAAGGAACATTCCTCAACATAATAAAAGCTATATATGACAAACCCACAGCAAATATTATCCTCAATGGTGAAAAACTGAAATCATTCCCCCTGAAGTCAGGAACAAGACAAGGGTGCCCACTCTCACCACTACTTTTCAACATAGTCTTGGAAGTCTTGGTCACAGCAATCAGAGCAGATAAAGAAATCAAAGGAATCCAGATTGGAAAAGAAGAAGTAAAACTCTCTCTGTTTGCAGATGACATGATCCTCTATATTGAAAACCCTAAAGATTCTACTAGAAAATTACTAGAGCTAATCAGTGAATATAGCAAAGTTTCAGGATACAAAATCAACACACAGAAATCCCTGGCATTTCTATACACTAACAATGAAAAAACAGAAAAAGAAATTATGGAAACAATTCCATTCACCATCGAAACAAAAAGAATAAAATACTTAGGAGTATTTCTACCTAAAGGAAAAAAAGACTTGTATATGGAAAACTATAAAACACTGATGAAAGAAATCAAAGAGGACACAAACAGATGGAGAAATGTGCCGTGTTCGTGGATTGGAAGAATCAATATAGTGAAAATGAGTATACTACTCAAAGCAATCTATAGATTCAATGCAATTCCTATCAAGCTACCAGAGGTCTTTTTCAGAGAATTAGAACAAATAATTTCACAATTTGTATGGAAATACAAAAAACCTCGTATAGCCAAAGCAATCTTGAGAAAGAAGATTGGAACTGGAGGAATCAACCTACCTGACTTTAAGCTATACTACAAATCCGCATTCATTAAGACAGTATGGTACTGGCACAAAGACAGAAATATAGATCAATGGAACAAAATAGATAGCCCAGAGATAAATCCATGCTTCTATGGACACCTTATCTCTGACAAAGGAGGCAAGAATATACAATGGAGAAAAGACAACCTCTTTAACAAGTGGTGCTGGGAAAACTGGATAGCCACTTGTAAAAGAATGAAACTAGAACACTTTCTAACACCATACACAAAGATAAATTCAAAATGGATCAAAGATCTAAGCATAAGACCAGAAACTATAAGACTCCTAGAGGATAACATTGGGAAAACACTCTCTGACATAAACCAAAGCAGGATCCTACATGACCCACCTCCCAGAATACTGGAAATAAAAGCACGAATAAACAAATGGGACCTAATTAAAATTAAAAGCTTCTGCACTGCAAAGGAAACTATAAGCAATGTGAAAAGACAGCCTTCAGAATGGGAGAAAATAATACCCAATGAAGCAACGGACAAACAATTAATCTCAAAAATATACAAGCAACTCCTGCAGCTCCATTCTAGGAAAATAAATGACCCAATCAAAAAGTGGGCCAAAGAACTTAACAGACGTTTCTCCAAAGAAGACATAAAAATGGCTAACAAACACATGAAAAGATGCTCAACATCACTCATTATCAGAGAAATGCAAATCAAAACCACAATGAGATATCACTTCACACCACTCAGAATGGCTGCAATCCAAAAATCCACAAGTAATAAATGCTGGAGAGGATGTGGAGAAAAGGGAACTCTCTTACACTGTTGGTGGGATTGCAAACTAGTACAGCCTCTACGGAAAACAGTGTGGAGGTTCCTTAAAAAACTGCAAATAGTCCTGCCATATGACCCAGCAATCCCACTGTTGGGCATATACACTGAGGAAACCAGAATTGAAAGAGACACGTGTACCCCAATGTTCATCGCTGCTTTATTTACAATAGCCAGGACATGGAAGCAACCTAGATGCCCATCAACTGACGAATGGATAAGAAAGCTGTGGTACATATACACAATGGAATATTACTCAGCATTAAGGAAAAATTCATTTGAATCAGTTCTACTCAGATGGACGAGACTGGAGCCCATTATCCAGAGTGAAGTAAGCCAGAAGCAAAAACAACAATATAGTATATTAACGCATATATATGGAATTTAGAAAGACGGTAACGAGAACCCAGCATGCGAGACAGCAAAAGGAATGCAGATGTATAGAATAGACTCGTGGCCTCTGTGGATGAGGGAAAGGGTGGGATGATATGGGAGAATGGCATTGAAACATGTTAATTATCATATGTCTAAGCAATAGCCGGCCCAGGATTGATGCTTGTGACTGGTGCAACGAGATTTCCCGGCAGGAGGGAGGAGGGAGGGGGGTTCTGGAGGGGGAGCATATGTAAACCCATGGTGATATCATGTCATTGTTTGGCAAAACTAATAAAAATAAATAAATAAATAAATAAATAAAAAAGAAAACGCAGGAGAGTTCCATAAGAACATCTACTTCTGCTTTATTGACTATGCCAAAGCCTTTGGCTGTGTGGATCAAATAAACTGTGGAAAATTCTGAAAGAGATGGGCATACCAGACCACCTGACCTGCCTCTTGAGAAATCTATCTGCAGGTCATGAAGGAACAGTTAGAACTGGACATGGAATAACGGACTGGTTCCAAATGGGCAAAGGAGTACGTCAAGGCTGTATATTGTCACATTGCTTATTTAACTTATGTGCAAAGTATATCATGAGAAACGCTGGGCTGCAGGAAGCACAAGCTGGAATCAAGAGTGCTGGGAGAAATATCAATAACCTCAGATACGCAGATGACACCACCCTTATGGCAGAAGTGAAGAAGAACCAAAGAGACTCTTGATGAAAATGAAAGAGGACAGTGAAAAACTTGGCTTTAAACTCAACATTAAAAAAACTAAGATCATGGCATCTGGTCCCATCACTTCATGGCAAATAGATGGGCAAACAAATGAAACAGTGGGAGACTTTATTTGAGGTGGGGGGGCTCTGAAATCACTGAAGATGGTGACTGCAGCCATGAAAGTAAAAGATGCCTGCTTCTTGGAAGAAAAGCTATGACCAACCTAGACAGTATATTAAAAAACAGAAACGTTACTTTGCTGACAGAGGCCCATCTAGTCAAAGCTCTGGTTCTCCAGTAGTCGTGTATGGTTGTGAGAGTTGGACTATAAAGAAGGCTGAGCGCTGAAGAATTGATGCTTTTGAACTGTGGTATTGAGATTCCCTTGGGCTGCAAGGAGATCCAACCAGTCCATCCTCAAGGAAACCAATCCTGAATACTAATTGGAAGGACTGATGCTGAAGCTGAAACTCTGATACTTTGGCCACCTGATGAGAAGAACTGACTCATTTGAAAAGACCTTGAAATGCTGGGAAAGATTGAAGGCAGGAAGAGAAGGGGACAACAGAGGATGAGATGGTTGGATGGCATCACCAACTTGATGTGTCCATCAAACTCCGTGATGAATTTGAGCAAGCTCCAGGAGATGGTGATGGACAGGGAATCCTGGTGTGCTTCAGTCCATGGGGTTGCAAAGAGTCGGACACAACTGAGCAACTGAACTGGACCGAACTGTAGCACAGAGTGGCAGTTTTGGAAGCACTAGGTCTTTTTTCACCACGTATAGTATCTGAGACCAGACAGATGGCTTTGTCAGAAAATATCATGAGGCCAAACCATCTTTTATAATTATTTCAAATTGTTTATGTTTATAACCCTATGTCTCTTTTTAAATGCTTATTGGACCAGTGGCCTTTGATATCTAACTACTGTACCAAGAAGTAACCTGTTAATATTAGTAATAAAACAGAGTCCTAGCTTCACCATGTGTCATTTCTGAGGATGTGAGTGCTGAGGCACTAGCAGATGTGAGTAGGAATGAGGACTCTAGAAGTTGTGAGAAGAGGTTCCAGGTAGAGGGAGAGCAGGTATGGCTGCCCAGAGGCAAGGGGACCGCTGGTGGAAATGAAAGAAGTCCATTAGGATAGCAATGAGGCTGAGGAGGAACATGGAGCCAGAACAGGCAGATCACTTAAGAAGCAATCAGGGCTTCAGAGTTTCACTCAGAGGACAATAGCAGCCATTGAAGACACACGTTCAATTTCCATTTTAGTAGAAAAGAGAACCAGGAGACTAATTAGAAGGCTATTCGTGATATTCTGTGTCTCTGCCCTTGAGAAGGAAGCAGTAAGGGTCACCCAGTATATGTTTTGTAGCATAAGACTACCACAGCCAATGATGAAGAAAGATAAAGAACACGCTGCTGCGGCTGCTCAGTCACATCGGTTGTGTCCAATTCTGCGACCCCATAGATGGCAGCCCAGCAGGCTTCTCTGTCCCTGGGATTCTCCAGGCAAGAAAGAATGCATCAGGGGACTGCTAACTCATTACTTCTATGTTCCTTTATGTAACAGAACCACCACCCTTTCTAAATGAGACAGAACTGTATAATTGCTTTTTAAAAATGTTTGAATCTTATGGTTACCTCTTAAATGTGAATATCTGTGTGTTATTGCAATCAAATGTATCCAGAGGCTTGCATCAGTATATCTAGGCAGAAGGTATATTCTAGCCCAGATTTCAGGGATGACCCTGAGACCAGATGCAACCATTAGAAGCAGTGCTGTTCTCTGCAGGTGGGGCCCCACCATGCTCAGAGTATATGACATCTGCTCAAGTTCAGGGCAGCCTGCGCAGGAGAGAGGGCGGCTGGCTTTGTCACCGGCTCACACACCTGTCTGCCACGTGATAAGCCATCCCACCACGTTTTATCCGGATCTCTATCACTCGCTAACTGGTGACCTTTCCTCTTCTCAAGACTTATTTAGACACTCCCTGCTGTTTATCTAAGTCACTGCATGATTTGACCTTGGCTTCCAGTGCCTTCAGATTATCAGCAAAGGTCAAGTCATTATAAAAGAGTGAGATTCATCACTAATGACCTCAGGACATACCTTAGATGCTGAATAAATCTCACTAGTTCCTTTTATTATAATGTGCCCCTTTTGCTTAAAAGCTAAGCCCTGAAATAAAAGAGTTTAAATGGGAATTTATTTTTTGCTAAATGAATTTTGTGAAGTAAATTTCACAAATACTTCCCCATTCCTCCAGTCAAAATGTAATTTTCATGGGATTTTGAAAATTAAGTTCAGACTAATGAATTAACTTGGTAGCTATTACTTGCCATTTGTATATGACCTTGTAATAGACATGTTATTGACCTAGGGATGATGAGGACTAAGACTTAGGTAGTTCCATTTCTAAGAGGAGAATAAAAACTATTAGTGGCTGCAATAAAATTTAGTGGTCTTAAAATTTAAATAGAACAGTTGTTTATACTTGATCCGAGAAATGGAGAGTTATATAGGATACTTAAATAAATTGTGGAACACTTGGTCCTAAAAAGTGTCCATTATAATACTTTAAACAAAGTAAATTTTATTTAAAAATTTCGGGTCTCCTGAATGTCAGGGGAAGGTGAAAATGCAGTCAGGAGATATAAAGGCTAGCACCAGGAAAAAACAGCCAGAAATTCTGAACTTGGATTTCTTTGCATGTCCTTGTACGGTAACATGGCTTGAAAGATGATCTTGATGACTGCTGACATTTTATAAACTTGAGTGGAAAGTGCAATGTATTCCTTTTCCATGGACTGAAGCACATGATAGCTCTTGAGCCAGATTATAAGAATCCCTATCATAAGATTATGGGAAATGAGAAGAAAGAATCCGGATTGAAAGCCTGACCCAAAATTGACTCCTTGTTTTAAGGAAAACATTTGATACTGCTTTCAACACATGGCTTCCTGAGCAGGGATCTTTAATAAGTAGTTGTTTAAAGTTTAGCCACATGAATTAATCTAAATCCTTAGGGAAATCCAAGCAGATGTGGACAAAGACTCACGTCCCTCAGAAAGCACCCCATATTGGCAGCTGAAAACAATCAAGAATTGTTATATAATCATAGCAAACCCCAATTCTTTTCTAAACTATGGTGGGCTGAAGCGTGGTCCTCTAAAAGAAATATGTCTAATTCCCTGAACCTATGAATATTACCTTATTTGAGTAAAGGGCCCTTGGAAAATATAATTAAGTGAAGAATTCTGTGATGAAGAGATCATCCTAGATTTCCCAAGTGGGACCTAAATCCAATAGTACACATACTTGTAAGAGTGAGGCAAGGATCAGTTTGACACACAGAAAGTAGGAGGAGGCAATGTAACCACAGAGGCTGACACTGGAGTGGTGAATGTCCGAGTCAGAGAAAACTTTCAGCCACAAGAAACTGGAACAGTCAAGGAACCAGTTCTCCCCGAGAGCCTTTGGAAGAGGTGTGGTCTTGCCAACACCTTGATTGCAGACTTCTGGCCTCCAGAACTAGAGAATTCTCTTATGAGAATAATCCACTTAATGTATGGTAATTTGTTACAGTCCCCACAAGAAACTAATATGTTATCAGGAGATGCTACCCTCTACCCTTTAGGAGGTAGCCTCTCCTAATGTCTGCTTTTCTGGGTGAGATATCTTGAAGGTCTTTTTCCCTTCCTGCACTTGCACATCCTTATCTGGAATATTCTCTGTGGCAGTAGTCTAAACCATTACAACCTCATTTCTTATAAATTATATGTGTGAAATCTCTAGAGCTCAAACAACAGTATTTGGCACAAAGCAACTCTTGTACATTTTTCTTAAGTTCATTCATTCAACAGATATTTGTTGAGCATCTACTGTGTGCCAGGCATTGTTCTAACTGGTGGAGATACAGCAGGGAAGAAAATGGACAAAAACATCTGTTTCCATGAAGGTTCATAAGCAAGTAATAAGCCAGATAATGAAGCAAAATAGATAACATGATGGGTGGAAACAAAAACTACAGAGAAAATTAAAGGGAGAGAAGGGATACGGATTAGAAGTTCTCCATTCTTACTAGGATTGTTTATTGTTGATCTTATTCTCTAAGTGTCCAACTCTGCAACCCCATGGACTGTAGCTTTCCAGGCTCCTCTGTCCATTGGGTTTTTCAGGCAAAAATACTGGAGTATGCTGCCATTTCCTTCTCCAGGAGATCTTCCTGGAGATTGAACTTGTGTCTCCCACATTGGCAGGCAGATTCTTTACTGCTAATCCACGGGAAGCCTGACTACCAGGATGGTTGGAGAAGGCATAACCAAGAGGGTGACCTGGTGGAGGTGGCTCTCCAGAGAAACTGAACCAATAAGAGATGTAAAAGGATTCATTATAGGGAATTGGTTCATGTACTTATAGAAGCTGGCAAGTCCAAAATCTGCAGAGTAGGTGTCCTAGTTCAGATTCAAAAGCCAGAAGTTGCTGTAGAACCAGGAAGATGCTTCAGTTTAAAGACCATTAGGGGGAGGGAGGAGGGAGGGGGGTTCTGGAGGGGGAGCATATGTAAACCCATGGTGATATCATGGCATTGTATGGCAAAACTAATAATAAAAAAATAAATAAATAAAGACCATTAGGCAGGAAAATTTTGTCTTACTTGGAGGAGGGTCAGCCTTCAATCCAGCGGGGTCTGGATTTAACATTATGTGTCATGTCGCAGTAAACCCAGGAAATAGATATTATCACAACCACACACACACACCATGAAGAAACAAAGAGCTCGAACCAGCTAAGTGGCTGATCTTACAATACACAGGTAGTAGGACAAGACATCAAACATAATTATGGCAAACTCCAAAGCCTGCTTTCTTTTCATCATTTTATTAGTTTTTCTTTTTTTAAGTAATTCTAAAAGAAACTTCTACAACTGTGAACTCCAAAACATTCAAGGCTGATGTATGTGTTGTTTTTCTTACATACTTTGCCAAGTGTTTTGTTCTCATTTCACTGCTGAGAATTCTTCAGCATTTGCAGTGCTGCCATAGGGCCCAAAAGTATCTCGCAGGCTATACTGAAGCGGCATTAACAGCCCTTCTCCTATCTGAGCCCATGCACAGCCCTGCACTTCAATCAGCCAATCCAAAAATAGTGTGAGTATCTAAAGAGGAAGGATCTGCTCCCTGCTCTCAGTTGGCTGGTAACCTCATATGGTGATATAACAGAGTGAAGTGATAAGGGCCAGGCTGTGCGACTCTGACCTTAGGTAGACAGACATTAACAACAGCAAAAGAAAGAGTGATTAGTCTGTGGAAGCTGCGCAGGAGAAAGGGCATTGTGAGCCGAGCTGAGAAGGATATTGCAAACATCCAGGAAAGGTGGGAAGTCTTCATAGGCACTGGGAAGTTCAGTGAATTATCTCAGAGCAAAGCATGGACCCTGTCTTTTAAACTCCCAGGCTTTCAAAACGTCCCAGTAACTTTGGTTAGTATGCTTTTTTGTTTTATGTAGGCAATAAATTCACAAATGCTGTAAGAGCAAATTGAACATGAAACCCTTAGTTGATTTCATATTCTTTTATAATTCAGTAGCGACCTCTTCAGAATGAATCTCATCAAGTCATTGTACTGAATGACTTCCCCTTCTTTTTAAAATTGAAATCAGTTTTTATTTTATATGCAGGCATAGCATCCACAATTATAAGTTAAAAAAAAAAAGAAAGCAACTAATAAAAACCTTTCTATCAGCATTTCTAGGATTGCAATCTATATGCAGAAGTAGCCTGGTATTAACTCATGAGGCAGTGTCCTTAAAATAAGTGAGTAATGGCAATTAAGTCACTATATGCAGTGATTTCTCAAACAATACACTCCATCATATTACCTTAATTACCTTAAGCTGTGGCTGTATTTTAAAGAAACGAACCTCTTCTCATGACTGTTATAAATACAGACAAGTTATTTCTCCCCTTGTGGGAATCATGTGGCTAATGTTCTTGCCTTTTTCCTTCCAAAACCAATCTTGATTTTTAAAAAAATCAGAACAATCATAGTAACTGGGATCAGCAGTTCTGTCGATTCTGTGTTCAGGTGAATCCCGAGTGTTTTCTGCCATCCTAATTCTGTTCTTTCATAAGACAAGTCCTTTTGCTGGCAAGGGCTTTTCAGCAAGCACCTGGGTAAATGTGTGCAGGCAACTCCTGATGTGTAATTTCCATTCTTAACACCTGTGCCAGTATATATTAAGACCAGAATCCCAGGGTAAATGTCACTAAAGGAAATAAATCTGAATATGCAGGTCATGATATCTGTTGGTTGTATATATGTGGAGGGGGACTCTGGGGTTCTGCAGTTTCAAACTCAAGTTCTCCTCCAACTGAGCTCATGCCCTTGAATGTGTGATTCATACTTGTAACATCTTGGAGTCATTTTATAGGGATGTTGGACTTGTTTGGAGCAACTTTGACTGGATTCTTTGGCTTGGTGCCATGAGCTAGTTATTTGATGTGGTCTCTCTTTCAGAGTAACAAGGGGGTAAATGTAAATAAGACATTAGTGTCGTCCAACCTTTCTCATAGCTGGAACACATACCCTTTGTCAGTAGTTTTAAACACCTTGGCTTGTGTGGCCACTGTTGCCAACTGTAATAAAACTAGGATAAAACAAGGAAATGATGACATCAGTATAAAATAGAATGAAATGTGACCACTGGAAATACCATACTTTTCAACATCCTCAAAGCCTGAATAAAATGACCAGGGCCAGCTTCCTCATAGCTGAGTAATATTCCATCGTGTGTGTGTGTGTATATATACATGTATATATACATACATATACACACATATATATGTATAAGAAAAGAAGAAACTTAATACTCTAAGCATCCATCTCAAGAAAGTAAAAAGCTAACTCCTTCCTTCCCTGGTAGTTGGTACTAGGGGCTGAAGTCTCCAACCCTGTCACCACTTGGTCCTTCTTTTGATTTGGCTCATTCTGAGATTACCCAGGGGCCCTAATCTAAGTTACCTCATCGGCATTAACTCAGCTATAAAGACACTCCAGTCGCTTAGGAAATTCCAAGGGTTTTAAGAGCTCTGTGTAAGAACCAAAGACCCACTGTATTTCTTATGACACGCCACCTGAGTGTTCCAACATTGAAGAGGCCACACTTGGAATGTCAGACTAGGAATCCATCATGCTTTTTGCAGATGCATCATGTTTTGGGGGCTTGAGTTAGAGTTAAAGTTTCCAAACTGTTTATCTGAGGAGAGTGGCCACAGGCTTTGAGAAAATTATCTGAGGAGAGTGGCCACAGGCTTTGAGAAAATTAGAGATTTAGGCTGGCTACACCCTCAGCTTATGGAAGCTCTTTCTGCTAGAATGCTGTTATCACGTTTGACCTAGAAAGACAGGAGAAGCCAAACAGCCAAGTGGGCACTGCCTTCATCTGGATGTTCCCCTGGAAAGTAAGGCCCACCTTGGCTTCAGGATTTTGAAAAAAAGAGAGCTTATTTGAATGAGTTCTTTCTAGGGGCTCATGCACCGAGACTTCTCCTGTGACCTTCCACTCGGTCTGTGGGGCTGATTCAGCATCTTCATGGTATGCACAGAGACTGAGGCTGAGCCTCAGAGCCCGGCCACTAGCCGAAGCTCCTACAGCACCTCACTGGCAGAGGTGAGATATGAATCAAGGCACCTGGAATCTGGAAGTCCTTCTCCAAACCATTCCTCTCCACGGCCTCCCAGAACTCACATGTGCAGTGAATGTGCTGCTGTTTTCAACTGGGAGCTGTGTGACTCCCAGCAGAGTTCCTGTCCCTTGAGACCAAAGGAAGTGACACTGGGAACGTTAATATCTGTCACAGAAAGAGCAGACCCTGTAGCTTCAGGGTGAACCAAGTTGCTCAAAACTACCCACAAGACACATTTTCTACCTGTGTTTCTATAGACAAGAAATGTGCTTGGCATTTCCTGGCTGTAGTTACACCAAGAGCCCTCGTGAATCATGGATGAGGCGAGTGTTCCTTAGAAACGAGGCTAGGCTCCCTTTACTTGGTTAGGAAGAGATAAAAGGCTAAACTTCCTGGGGCAATTGATTGGTGAGTCTCATCCCAAGTATCTGAAGAAATTGGAATAAAACTCACCCAGCCTTCTGTCAGAGATTGTCTCTGAAATCCTATTCCAAGCGAAGTCCATGAGCCAGATGTTGCAGCCAGACAGCCAGGCTGAAATGACCAGCAGAAACAATTCAGCTGACTCACCAGTCACAGTACTTTTTCTTTACCATAATTTTCTCTTTGAATTGGTTTCTAACTTCTAAAAAGCAAGGGATTTCTTATTTTAAAGTGTGTTCTGACTTATTTTGAAATATTGGAGGTTATAGCTGCATCGAGTCGGTGCCACCAGCTGGCAGTGACTGGCTGGACCAGGGCAGGGGGTGCCCACTTTAGATGGGCATGTGTACTCCCTGTAACCCAAATCACCGTCTTTCACTGTTGCCTTAAAGACACATACCACCACCACCATCAGCACTGCTTTATATTCCAGACTTGGCATCTCCTCCTTCTATAGGTATTTACAGTTAATAACTGCAAGTTTCCTGTTGTTCAAGATCCCTTGTCATTAATGATATGAGTATTTCCTTATATATGAACCTTGCTTCAACAGGTCACACTAGCCTAAGAGATAGTCATTGATCCGTCACTGCTATACTGGGTGGCAAACGACCCCAAGTGCCCATCAAACCTTTAGTCCCCAGGTGTCTTATCCTGATGGCATGATTTCTTTTTCCTTGCCATCTCCAGCATACAGTGGTAGACGTCTGGCACTTTATGTCGATAAGGATTCCATGGCTATCCAGACTCCCCCAGAAAGACTGCCACAGTTGATTAGTAATGTCTGCCATGCTCACCACAGCTGTACTAGCAGCGCCATCAGCTCTTTGCACTTTTTCTTGATTTTGTGCTTCTTCTCTGCCTCTTAATTATTCTGCCACTTCAGCCACACCTGCGATTACCAAGTTTCATTTTAAATAGTAACTACTGGCATCTTCTCGTTAGGTCTCCCCCCAAAAATATTGATTATTTTTCTAACTGCTAATTGAAGAACTTGAGCAAACTTCCCCATCACAGACTCTACCTCTTCATCAACAACACAGCCATCCTCCAGGCCAGAGCCTGGAAGCCTTCACCCCCTCTAACCTGAAAGAGTCTGCGGCTGGCCAGGCCTTGGCTGCTCCCAAGAAGTGACACCAGCTGTCCTGTCTGCTTGTCCCATCGCCCCTTTTCCCTTCCTCTGGAACTGACATCAGGCCCACCGCTCGAGAAGTGGGGACCCTCACCCATGCAGGCACAGCTGGCTGAATCTCAGCTGGCTGAAACTTCAGCCCGTGGGTCCTCACCTTTCCCTTGCTCTCAGAAAGCACATCATCAAGAGGTTGGTTCTAGACAGATAACAAACTGCAAGTTAAGAGGCATTCCTAGTTCTGGGACTGATTGGTGTGAAAAGGGTCACTTTTAGAGCCTAAGATGGGAAAGGGCCAAAAGCCCTCACAAACCTGCAGAAGCATTGTTTTCTTTCTGATTTCCTCCACTCTTTCTTCTCTGTGTAATGTTTGTTGTTTTCTTATACTCTTTGCCTGTCATTTCTACCTCCCTAGTGCTAGATATCCCAGAGGATGCGTAATATGCCAGCACAACATCGAGGCAGCCCCTGGACTGCCCCAGTGCCCAGGAAGTGAGCTCTGGTTTTAGCATGGCCCCTGGGTGGTGGCCAGAAGTCATACTATCCTTTACAGTGCGACAGTCCATAGGCCAGTGGGGAGATAAGGGCCAGGGAGGAGAGATGAGCTTCCCTCAGCAGGTGAGTGGACAGTAGCCCTCATTATCACCTCCACCAACCACATGCATTTCAAGATGGCACAAAAATATGTATACATTTTGAAGTTTCTGAAAAGTAGCTCATCCAGGAAAAAGCATTTCAAATAAATGACAGCCATATAAGAAGTATTTTACTTCTTATAAATAATCTATTTTAGATTATTTCCATTTTCACCTGTTTCCATAGGGAATAAACATGGAAAAAAACATTAAATGTCCAGGTCAGAAGTGAACAGCTTAACAAATTTTTTAAAAGGTAATGAAATTGCTGCTTATATCAATATACAGAATATTATCAGTGACCTAGAAGTCTCTCTATGCTCAGCTCCAATCAATACTACCTCCATAGTGAAGTAACCATTCCAACTTCAGTCAACTTAGTGATTTTTGTTTGTAGTTTTGAAACTCTACATTAGTAGACTCATGCAGTCTGTGAAAGTGATAGTCGCTCAGTTGTGTTTGACTCTTTTATGACCCCATGGACATGAGGCTCCTCTGTCCATGGAATTCTCTAGGCATGAATATTGGAGTGGGTAGCCATTCTTTTCTCTAGAAGATCTTCCTGACCCAGAGATAGAACCTGGATCTCCTGCACTGCAGTTATATTCTTTACCATCTGAGCCACCAGGGAGGCTCATGAAGTTTGTAGTCTTCTGCATCTGGCACCATTTATTTGTTGTATGTAGCCACAGTTGGGCATATTTGAATACATCACAGTTTATTTACCCATTTCACTCTTGATGGACTATTATAAGTAGTGCTGCTCTGAACACTTTACGGCAGAGAAAAATTTAAGTTATAAATTCAATACAAGCAAGGGTGTGAAATTTCCCTGGAAAAATTCTCTTGCTTCTGTGTGAATCTCCTAAACAATGACAGCCAGAATGGGATGTTTTCTTCCCCTTCAGCAATCTGCTGTGCTGAGACATAGTATGATTGGGTGGCTGTGGTCAAAGCGTTCTTCTACAAAGAAAATGCTAACATTACTTGTCGTATACTGTTTCTAGTATAGGATCCCCTGCTTTTCCAAAGTTCACTTTATGCAACTACACTTTTGTGAAGAACCTACATCAGGACCTGTTTGGCTAACCAAAAGAAATCCAAAGAGGATTTTCACTTTGTAAAAAGAGGAGAATTGTGTCCAGCATCTGTTTTGCAGCAGAACCCAACTCTAGGGGGTACCACTAAGCCACTTCCCGGAACTACAGACAGCATCTAAACGCCAGAGGTGTGAACTGTGTCCGTGAGTGTCTGTATTCTACATTGGTTTATAGTGTGCCTTAGTTAGCAAGATGTGTCCTAAAATAATTGCTTCTTGCTTCGCGGCATGCCGTTTCTGCTTATGGAGATCTCATAGGATCGCTCTCCTTTCAGGATAACCAGGAGACTTGAACGTTAAGATACCCTTTCACCACTAGAGGGCGAGAACGACTCCGCAGCACTTCCCTTTGCCAGACCTGAGGTCAAATGATTTATCACAAAACAAGGCAAAAACAAGAAGTCAGAGAGGAAAGGGGAGAGCACTTGAAGGCAAAATATACACCCATAAACTGAAACTTTTGTTTTTCAAGGGGGTGGGTACGAAAAAATTCACCTGTGAGTCACTTTCTAACTTTCTGTCTTTCCTTCCATCCTCCTTTTAAAAAATGGATGCCACGATTCTCAGTTGTTGAAACTATAGCTCAGTAGGCTGGTGGACTGAGTCAGACAGATGTCAACGGGCATTTTTCAGCTCAACTTAGAGCCTTGATGAGGGTCAGAGGGATGTTTATGAAACTCCCGAAGCACCAGGGGTTTCAGCCAGCTGCAGGGAATCCTGCCACCTCCTCTTCTTTATAAGTGATATTTCTTCCAATAAAGCCACAGTGTTTACTAAAATCAAGGCACTGATGGGTAAGGCTGCCAGCTGTCAACACCTCCCCTTTCTCCATCCTCTTTACCTCCTGCAAAGTTAACCAAGATCACAGCCCAAGAGGTGTTGTTTTTGCAGTGAGAGGAGAGGTTAGGAAATTCATTATGAAGGCAAGTTGCCTTGAGACTATTTATAATAAATTTCTACTAGAAAAGGACATTTGGCTGACAACCGTTTTCTTCTGCCTTCACATGACCAAATACAGTCAGAATTCAAGATGAGAACGGTAAAGCAAGGAAGAGGAGTCTACAGCTGGAGCAGTCTGTTTTCACATCTCATGCTGGCGAATGACAAACTCGGAAAGGAGCCCCCTGTGTATTCCCTGTCCCCGTTAGCTCTCTCTGCTCCTCTGAAGGGCTAAGACGCCTTCTCTGTTAGCCAAGACTCCTTTGTGCTGCAGCTTAATTTTCCTGGCATAATTTTAAATACAGATCATGTCTACAGTGCAGCAATTAATGGATAGCCTAAAGACTTATTATTTCAAACTAATTGATATGTAGGAAAAGTTTAAATAACCTAACAGGGAGGGGGGAATCTTAAATGATGTGTGCATGGTGAAATTTAGAATTTCTCTCTGCTTTGGAAGTAGCAAAAACATTAGATAAGAAGGGAATGTGACCAAAGTGTAAAATTGATCTGGAACTCTTTCTCTATTGACATTCTTGAGTTTGTGATTAGAAGAGAGGAAGAGTCAGACATTTCAGAAAAGAGGGGATGAGAGGCCTGGTCCTCCCTGAAACCCACCCCCACAAATTCTAGGGGATTGTCTGATAAGAGAAATGAAGACCAGAGTATACTTTGAGTTGTTGCTCTTAGGTAAGCAACAAGTAATGGGAAAGCAACGCCAGTTTTCCATTGAAACTCTGTGGCCAAATCTTCCTTTTGATGTAAACCTGAAGAGGGGAGTCTTTAAAGGCTATGTTTGTCCGGCTGTGACAGAGCGTACCGCAGATCATCAGTGCTTCCCCAGTCAGGATTGCCTCCAACTTCTAAGAAATGTGGCGCAACTAATGACGTTACTGGCAAAACAGAACAAAAAGCCCACTTTTACAATTTCCTCATTCCGTGTTCTAGCAAGTTCGATAGGAAAGTTCAGAAAACATATCTGAAGAAAGAATACTCTTCAAATGGAAGAAAGCAGGAATATTTATTTTAAGAAGCAATTGAGACCTCCGATGCTAGATTATGTTGGCAACATTTTAAACATCAGAACTTGGCGTTTGTAGGGAAACAGAATTCATGCCATGCATAAACCATAGAGGAAGAAAACCAAACTATCTTTACAATGGTTTTTCACAATGGATTCGTGTCATGAAAAATATCTGAATGACTTTGGCCAAGTCATTTAAACTTCATGGTCTTCAATCTTTTCAAATATAAAATTGCCACATAAATCAGTGACTTTTTGGGAACCTTCTGATCTAACTGTATCCTTCATTTAGGTACCTCTTCACATTTTTTAATTGATACTACATCAGGTATACAGATGGAGAAGGCAATGGCACCCCACTCTAGTACTCTTGCCTGGAAAATCCCATGGACAGAGGAGCCTGGTAGGCTGCAGTCCATGGGGTCGTTAGAGTCAGACACAACTGAGTGACTTCACTTTCACTTTTCACTTTCCTGCATTGGAGAAGGAAATGGCAACCCACTCCAGTGTTCTTGCCTGGAGAATCCCAGGGACGGCAGAAGCTGGTGGGCTGCCATCTATGGGGTCGCACAGAGTCGGACACGACTGAAGCAACTTAGCAGCAGCAGCAACAATAACCCTTCATTCACGACACACCCATCTCAGTGGTTCATACAAGACCATATTGGTCTATTTATTGTTTTTGTTTTTAGTCGCCATGTCCAACTCTTTTGCAACCACATGGAGATGCAGCCCAACAAGTTCCTTTGTCCATGGGATTCTCCAGGCAAGAGTACTGGGGTGGGCTGCCATTTCCTTCTCCAGGGGAGTCTTCCCCACCCAGGGATCTAACCATATCTCCTGCATTGCCAAGCAGGTTCTTCACCACTGAGCCACCAGGGAAGCCCCATTGGTTTGTTTATAATATAATAAATATATATGTGCAGAAATGTGCACATATAGTCACCAGAAGACAAAGAATGTTTATAGCTGTGCTGTTTGTAATAGTCCCAAATTGGAATCAGCCCAATGTCCATCAGGTGCTACATTGATAAATAGTGTAATATATCCACGCCATTGAATACTGCACAGCCTTGAAACTGGATGGTCCACCATGGCACACAACATAATGAATGCTTTTTACAAGTGATATATTATGTGAAAGGAACCAGATAGAAAAGCATACACAGTATTATTACATTTAGATGAAGTTAAAAGAATAGTTACTTTGGGTGGGGAACAGGGTGACTAGCAATTGGAAGGTAGTAAAAGGGAAACTTCTCAAGTGCTGTTCTTATTCTTCTCCTGACCTGGGCACTGGTTAAATGAGTGTGCTTACTTTATGAAAGAAAAAGCACAAATCTGTTCACTTATTGTATCATCTGAGGTTGCATAACAAATACCAGTCAAAAACTCACTGCAATAAGCATTTAGCATTAATCACAAGTGTTGGAGTTGGGATTCCTCTGGTCTTTCTCAATGTCTGTCATTTGTCATCTGAGCTCTGCTGATCTTGGCTGGACCCTCTTTCAGGATTGGGAGTCAGCTGGCTCTAGACTGGTCTAGGATGGCTTCAGGGAGCTCAGGGTCTCCCCATCTGTTGTCTCATCTGGCAACAGCAAGCCCAAGCTTATTCATATGCTGATGATGGTATTCAAAGAGCAAGAATGGAAGCACCGGAGGCCCTTTGAGAAATGGAACTAGTACAGTGTCACTTCTGTCATCTTCTGTTGACAAAAAATAAAATGCACAGGTGAAGAATGAAGAAGTGTGGCCTTTTAAAGTATCAATCTATCACACTTAGACTATATGTACTTTTATCTGTGCGTACTATGACATCAATGGCGCAATGGACATGAATTTGAGCAAACTCTGGGATATGGTAAAGGACAGGGAAGCCTGGTGTACCGCAGTCCATGCGTCACAAAGAGTTGGACACGACTGAGCGACTGAGCAACAACTATGCATAATAAAAAGAATTTTTAATAAAATTAATTAGATCTGCATATGTCTATTTATACTGTTGGATATGGCTCTAGTTCATTTTGCAGTCCACCATTTTACTCGATGAATATATTACAGTTTATCCACTCCCCTACTGAGGGGCATATTAGGGATTTTTAGTTTATTGCTGTGATACACAGATCTGCTATGAACGTCCATGCACATGTACCCTAATATAAGTTTTTCTTTTTATATGTATATTTACTTGGGCATGTCAGACCTTATTTGCAGTTGGGTAGGCTCCATCGCTGCACATCTCAGACCCCAGCAGCCACACTTGGGCTTGGGTTTTGTCGTTCCGCAGCATGTGGGATCATAGTTCCTGGGACAGGGATTGAACCCACATCTGCTGCCCTGCAAGGCAGACTCTTAATCCCAGAGTCACCAGGGAAGTCCCAAGAGTTTTTCTTGATTGTATACCAAACTGTGAAATTGCTATGTCATAAGGAATATGAATCTTCAGTTTAACAAAACAAAGCCAAATGTCTTCCAGAGTAACTCTATCATTTTACACTTCCCTAAGCAGTATATAAGGGACCCTGATGCAGACACTGGCCAACAATCAGTATTCAAGTCAGATTTCTTAAGCATTGCCATTAAGATGGAAATACAGTGACATCTCATAGAGGTGTTTGCCTTACTCTGATAAATGAATGATTATATTCTCATTTCTATATCTTTGCTGTAACCCTGGTTTTGGGTAGATGTGTTTCTTAGGTAAAGTGCCATTATTATGCTCATTTTAAAAATTGGATAAGTTTTTCTTATCTTATTGCTTTATAGACATTTTTATATATTCTCAATACTATATCTTTGTCAGGTGTGTGTTGTGAACATCTTTGCCAAATTCATAACTTGTTTCTTACTGGGTTGACACTGTCATTTGATTAACAGATTTCTTAATTTTAAGTGTTAAAATTTTTGTTTTATTTTATTTTATTTTTTTTTATTGTTTTTGCCATACATTGTCATGATATCACCATGGGTTTACATATGCTTCCCCTCCGGAACCCCCCTCCATCCTCCCTCCCCCCTGGGAAATCTCGCTGCACCAGCCCCAAGCATCAATCCTCGGCTGGCGATTGATTAGACATATGACAATTAACTTGTTTCAATGCCCTTCTCCCATATCATCCCACCCTTACCCTCATCCACAGAGTCCACGAGTCTATTCTATACATCTGTGTTCCTTTTGCTGTCTCGCATGTTGGGTTCTCGTTACCGTCTTTCTAAATTCCATATATATGCGTTAATATACTGTATTGTTGTTTTTGCTTCTGGCTTACTTCACTCTGGATAATGGGCTCCAGTTTCGTCCATCTTAGTAGAATTGCTTCAAATGAATTTTTTTTTAATGCTGAGTAATATTCCATTGTGTATATGTACCACAGCTTTCTTATCCATTC
>ML663047.1:1311538-1413762 GCA_007570785.1 Antilocapra americana
TCTAACACCATACACAAAGATAAACTCAAAATGGATCAAAGATCTAAACATAAGACCAGAAACTATAAAACTCCTAGAGGATAACATAGGCAAAACACTCTCTGCCATAACCCAAAGCAGGATACTCCATGACCCACCTCCCAGAATATTAGAAATAAAAACACGAATAAACAAAGGGGACCTAATTAAAATTAAAAGCTTTTGCACAACAAAGGAAACTGTAAGCAAGGTGAAAAGACAGCCTTCAGAATGGGAGAAAATAATAGCCAATAAAGCAACGGACAAACAATTAATCTCAAAAATATACAAACAACTCCTGCAGCTCCATTCTAGAAAAATAAACAACCCAATTAAAAAGTGGGCCAAAGAACTTAACAGACATTTCTCCAAAAAAATTTTTGTTTTAATGCTTAGTGTTAGCTATTGAGGCTTGTTTAAGCAATCCTTAACTACACCCAAGGTCTGAATTATGTTTATTTATATTGTCTTCTAAAGACGTATTTATGTATCAATTCCTCTTTTTCCCAAAGATCTGTCATGTCATCATGTTCATCATCAAAGTTGCATACATACACGGGCCAGTTTCTTAGCTACCTGCCCCATTCCATTGGTTAACTTGTCTATCTGTGTGTCTGCACTGATCTCTTGGTTACCATAACTCCATAATACCCTGTGTCTGGTAAGATGCTCCTTCCTATTCCTAGTTGGTTCATCCACTTTTAAGACCAGCACTTAGGAAGAAAGGGTTCATTCTTAACTGGCTCAATACCTTGAATTTATCTCAAAGAAGCACTGTATTTGTAACTTTCTTATAAATAACATCTGTTGAAAAATAGAAAATATTTCAAAACAGCATAACTTAAACATTTTTCAATTTAACCTTTCATATCCATATTTTAAAATAATAAACAAGTTTCTCAAACTTTTGTATACATATGTATTACCTAGAGATCTTGTTCAGAATGAAAATTCTGATACTCTTGGTCTGGGGTAAGGTTGATAAGATACTTTGAGTAGCAGTGTACTTTGAGTACAAGCAAAAAAGTACCTTGAGTAGCAATGCTTTCTAGGGTGATTTTATCCCACATAGCTGAGTTTTCCTTCTAGAGATGGCATTCTGGCTATCTTTGGAAAGCATCTTGAATTTTTTACCTCAAACCTACATTAATCAAGAACCTGATTTTTTTTCTCTGTCTGTCTGGTATTTGCAGAATCTCTAATTCTGAGGCATTGGTCATATATTTCTTACTGAAGTATTTTTTCCAGTGTAGACTCCAAGTTGAAGTCTGTTAGACCATGGAAAATATTTTCAAAGATTATGGACTGTTCAGCAGAGTAAATATATACTTGAATGTGGTAAGACCTGGATAACACAGTGGGAACAGGAGAGGGAAGAGAAAAGAATATAATATCCTGTCCCCAGTCCACCTACCATGATAGCATGTATCAGTTTTGCCTTTGTTCTTCCTCCATTCTATAAAAAAGCTTCTACCTGCTTTCCCCTTTAGTGAATCATAGAGGGAATACAGATATATGGCTTCTTGCTAATGCTTAATAGAAGAGAAGGTTATTATAAGAGAAACTGTAGTATAACAATAACAGAGTTTGAATTCTGACTTCATTATTTATCAGCTGTGTGACATAGCCAGTAAATGATAGTAGTATTTACCTCATAGAGTAATGTAAGAATTCAAAGAAGTAATACATGCAGATAATTCATGTTAGTCATTTAACCAGTACCCACCATATAATAAAAGCTTCATAAATATTCATAGTAAGTCATTGTTATTTGACAATATTACAGGAAAATCACTAAAGGCCAAGTGAAAGGAAACTTCTCTATGTTTAAGACACTGGTGATTAGTTCATTTTCATGGTAATTAGGAGCTTTAATTTCATGGACTAGCTCAGAGGCAGGTCTCCCCACAGTGACTACCAGTTCCCAAATCAATAAAACATTCTGAACAGGCAGTTCATCTTGTATGAATAGTGCATGTTATTTTGTAACTTTGACTTGGCTCACCAGTTATATTTTAAGTTTCTAACCCTTAAGAGACAACTGTGAAACACCATTCAGGATTTCTCAACCCAACTACCACAGAGTCAACTATTTATATTAGTAGGTGCTCAATAAATATTCGTTAGCAATTCAGTGATTAACTGAAAAAGTCATACACCTCAACAGGGACACAAGTGGAAAAATGCAGGAAAAGCATCTGCTTTTATATAATGCACTTCAAGACCAGTTAGATCTGTGTAGATTCAGATAGGAATGGCTGTTTTTCAGTCTAACTCTAGGCATTGGATGATTTATGGTAAATCCTCAGCTCAAGTAGTTTATAAGCAAGTCAAATAATATCAATGTGCATTAGACATCGGGGCACATCAGTCTCAAAGTTATAATAAACACCCTGAAATTTTTATATGTTGTTGTTGTTTAGTCACTGAGTTATGTCTGACTCTTTGCAATGCCATGGACTGTAGCCCATCAGCCTCCTCTGTCCATGGGATTTCCCAAGCAAGAATACTGGAGTGGGTTGTCATTTCCTTCTCCAAGGGATCTTCCTGACCCAGGGATCAAACTCACATCTCCTGCATTGACGGGCATATTCTTTACCTCTGAGCCACCAAGGAAGCCCACCCAATGTATCAGTTCAGTTCAGTTCAGTCGCTCAGTTGTGTCTGACTCTGTGACCCCATTAATGGCAGCACACCAGGCCTCTCTGTCCATCAGCAACTCCCTGAGTGCCACCAAACCCATGGCCACTGAGTCAGTGATGCCATTCAGCCATCTCATCCTCTGTCATCCCCTTCTCCTCCTGCCGCCAATCCTTCCCAGCATTAGGGTATTTTCCAGTGAGTCAACTCTTCGCATGAGGTGGCCAAAGTATTGGAGTTTCAGCTTCATCACCAGTCCTTCCAATGAATACCCAGGACTGATCTCCTTTAGGATGAACTAGTTGGATCTCCTTGCAGTCCAAGGGACTCCCGAGAGTCTTCTCCAACACCACAGTTCAAAAGCATCAATTCTTCGGTGCTCAGCTTTCTTCACAGTCCAACTATCACATCCATACATGACCACTGGAAAAACCATAGCCTTGACTAGACAGAACTTTGTTGGTAAAGTAACATCTCTGCTTTTCAATATGCTATCTAGGTTGTAACTTTCCTTCCAAGGAGTAAGCGTCTTTTAATTTCATGGTTGCAGTCACTATCTGCAGTGATTTTGGAGCCCTCCAAAATAAAATCTGACACTGTTTCTACTGTTTCTCCATCTATTTCCCATGAAGTGATGGGACCAGATGCCATGATCTTAGTTTTCTGAATGTTGAACTTTAAGCCAACTTTTTCACTCTCCTCTTTCACTTTCATCAAGAGGCTTTTTAGTTGCTCTTCACTTTCTGCCATAAGGGTGGTGTCATCTGCATTCTGAGGTTATTGATAGTTCTCCCGGCAATCCTGATTCCAGCTTGTGCTTCTTCCAGCCCAGCATTTCTCATGATGTATCCTGCATACAAGTTAAATAAGCAGGGTGACAATATACAGCTTTGACGTACTCCTTTTTCTATTTGGAACCAGTCTGTTGTTCCATGTCCAGTTCTAACTGTTGCTTCCTGACCTGCATACAGGTTTCTCAAGAGACAGGTCAGATGATCTGGTATTCCCATCTCTTTCAGAATTTTCCACAGTTTATTGCAATCCACATAGTCAAAGGCTTTGGCGTAGTCAGTAAAGCAGAAATAGATGTTTTTCTGGAACTCTCTTGCTTTTTTGATGATCCAAAGGATGTTGGCAATTTGATCTCTGGTTCCTCTGCCTTGTCTAAAACCAGCTTGGACATCTGGAAGTTCACAGTTCACATATTGCTGAAGCCTGGCTTGGAGAGTTTTGAGCATCATTTTACTAGCGTGTGAGATGAGTGCAATTGTGCAGTAGTGTTCTATGAAAACTTACAAGATCTTTTAGAACTAACACCCCAAAAAGATGTCCTTTTCGTTATAGGGGACTCAAATGCAAAAAGAAGGAAGTCAGGAAACGCCTGGATTAACAGGCAAATTTGGGCTTGGAGTACAGAATGAAGCAGGGCAAAGGCTAATAGAGTTTTGCCAACAGAATGCACTGGTCATAGCAAACACCCTCTTCCAACAACACAAGAGAATACTCTATACATGGAGATCACCAGATGGTCAGCACCGAAATCAGATTGATTATATTTTTTGCAACCAAAGACGGAGAAGCTATATACAGTCACCAAAAACAAGACTGGGAGCTGACTGTGGCTCAGATCATGAACTCCTTATTGTCAAATTCAGACTTAAATTGAAGAAAGTAGGGAAACCACTAGACCATTCAAGTATGACCTAAATCAAATCCCTTATAATTATACAGTGGAAGTGAGAAATAGATTTAAGGGACTAGATCTGATCGAGTACCTGATGAACTATGGACAGAGGTTTGTTACATTGTACAGGAGACAGGGATTAAGACCTTCCCCATGGGAAAGAAATGCAAAAAACCAAAATGGCTGTCTGAAGAGGCCTTACAAATAGCTGTGAAAATAAGAGAAGCGAAAAGCAACGGAGAAAAGGAAAGATATTCCCATTTGAATGCAGAGTTCCAAAGAATAGCAAGGAGAGATAAGAAATGATATGGGAGAATGGCATTGAAACATGTTAATTATCATATGTGAAATCAATCGCCAGCCCAGGGTTGATGCTCGGGGCTGGTGCACCAAGATGACCCAGGGGGAGGGAATTGGGAGGGAGGAGGGAGGGGGGTTCTGGAGGGGGAACATATGTATACCCATGGCGGATTCATGTCAATGTATGGCAAAACCAACACAATAAAGTAAAGAAAATTTAAAAAAAAAAAAGAAAGAAAGAAAGCCTTCCTCAGTGATCAATGCAAAGAAATAGAGGAAAACAACAGAATGAGAAAGACTAGAGATCTCTTCGAGAAAATTAGAGATACCAAGGGAACATTTAGTGCAAAGATAGGCTTGATAAAGGACAGAAATGGTAGGGACCTAACAGAAGCAGAAAATATTAAGAAGAGGTGGCAAGGATACACAGAAGAACTGTACATAAAAGTTCTCACAACTCAGATGATCACGATGGTGTGATCACTCACCTAGAGCCAGACATCCTGGAATGTGAAGTCAATGGGCCTTAGAAAGCATCACTACAAACAAAGCTAGTGGAGGTGATGGAATTCCAGTTGAGCTATTTCAGATCCTGAAAGATGATGCTATGAAAGTGCTGCACTCAATACGCCAGCAAATTTGGAAAACTCAGCAGTGGCCACAGGACTGGAGAAGGTCACTTTTCATTCCAATCCCAAAGAAAGGCAATGCCAAAGAATGCTCAAACTACCACACAATTGCACCTAATATATGCTAGCTAATAATTCAAAAGCTAAGCTAATGTCTTAGTTTGGGTACCCCCAGAGGCAAACCCTGAGACAAGGACTTAAGTACATGCAGTGATTCTGAGAAGTGATTCCAGGAAACTACTGGAATGTAGGGAAGGGAGGTGGGAAAAGGAAGGCAGCAGTATAGGGTGTGTGTTTGTTAGCAAGTTAGGCATCCTAGACAGCGATGGAGTTGCGTAATGAAAAGGATATTGTTCTCTAAGTTTCCATGTGGAAGCATGCCGTCTACCAATCAGAAACACTCACACTGAACTGTTATATGACAAAGAAATAGAATTCTACTGTATTTTAGTGCAATTTGTTACAGAATGTAACTAATACATTCTCACATACGTAATTTGTGTTGCATGATCTATGTTAAGGTTAAAGGAATATGTGTAGATATGACAAATGTTTCTCCTATTTATGTTTCATATTTATTAGGCAATTTTATACTAAAAAGATAGCCTCTTAAAGTTGCTTTGGAAATATTTGATTATTCTGCATTTAAAGTAAAATTAGAGAATAATCCTAACAATAAATCTTGAGTACTTTATATACCTACTTTACAGCTATAACAAAGAGCTGATGTTATGAATCCCAAGGGCATATCACTTTCCATCAATCTTTATTTCTCTTCTACAAGGAAATTATGGGGGTGAAAATGTCTTTATTTTGTTCCATTGTAAAATGTATACAGAACATACAGTCTATGGCTTCATGAAGCTATGCTTATAAGGATAGAACTGGGTGACTTCCCAATTAAGTATTATTATTGCACACTGATGTTAAAACATAATTCCTTTTTTTTCTGCTTGGAAAACAAGCAGAGCTAATTTACTAAATCTTACTTTCTGCTTCCACCTTCCCATTAGCTAACCATCTCCTGGTGTGTATAACCCTGAGGCTACTTTCAAAATCCTGGGTGATTTCTTCAGCTCACCCAGTTGAGGGGATTAAAAGCCCTTCTGATGGGGCATGGGCATCTTTATTTATGCAGGAATACATGGCTTTAGGGAAAGCTACTTGGTTCTACCAATCCAGTTCTAGTTTTCAGTTGACCTTGCCAGCCAGCAAGCCATCCTAACCCCAAATTTTGTTGCACAAAACTCAGAACTGGGGCTGAGGTGGGGCCCTGGCTGGTCAGCCCCCACCCTAGCCTGGACTAAGGAGTCATGGCTCAGACCCAGCCGAGAGTCAGGGGCAATCTACTCCAAAGGTTTCTATGGTATAATCACTTCTAGAGTTATCCATACCTCTGAATAGAATGAAAAGTGTCCCAGCCATCCAAGATTATAAAGCCACAGCCTCCATAATCCAGATTCCAATGGTATTGAATCTGGTACTTTATATCTGACATTGTACCCTGACAACAGTCAAATGTATTTAGGTTTACAAAATAGTTTCCAAATCTGATGCTACTTTCTTGGCAAGACTTAATCATTAAATATATCAATGATTCTCAACAGTAGTAGGCAGCCTGCTTCCACATGGTAATTTAGAGAACCATATCCTTTTCACTTTGTAGCTGCATTATTGTCTAGGACTTTCCTGGAAAAGGGAAAGAGACAGTAGAGATGCCCCTATATGCCTGGAAGAAGCCAGTACTGATATTTCATTTGCAAGAGCAGGTCACATGCCTCCCCACCATCCCGGGGGCAAAAATGGTAAGGAGGACCTGTAAACACTGCGCCTGTCTAGGCAGCTGCTCTCCAGGCACAGCAGACACTTTGGAAGGGTGACTGTAAGTTCAGGGGATGGCTTTTCTATGACGTAGACCAAGCTCCACTCTGAAATAACTGCCACTCATGTAAGGGCTTCCCTGGGGGCTCAGATGGTAAAGAATTTGCCTGTGATGGGGGAGACCCATATTCAATCCCTGGGTCAGGAGGATCCCCTGGAGAAGGAGATGGCTGCCCTCTCCAGTGTCCTTGTCTGGACAACTCCGTGGACAGAGGAGCCTTATTGGCTCCATACAGTTCATGTGGTTGCAAAGAGTCACTCAGACTCGACTGAGTGACTCTCACTTTCAGTTTTTGCTTTTCCTGTAAGACCCCAAGGGTAAAGTCAGCAGAGTGACCACTTAATGTTACAGATCACCTCTGTAGACCTCATGAACAAAAAGACAGACAGAGATCCATCAGAGAAAGAATCTGGCCTTGAAGACTTTAAAAACAGCATTTCTATAAAAGCACCTTTTATCAGATTCCATATTCCAAACCTTATGGTTTAGTACTCACATCACCAGCTTTTGATAAAGGAGGAAATAGGAAAGTAGACATCAAATTATTTAACAAGTTCCTTCTGGAGGAGCTGCCTAGAAGAGGGTCAAAGGCTTATCTCGTATATAAGGATCTTCTTTTTCCCAATGATGAGTTTCCTGCCACAGACTCAGGACACCAGCACAATATGGTTACGTCTCTATTCATGCAGCAGAGAGGGTGGTAGCCAGTTCCTGAGTGGGGAGGCCTTGGTAGACAAGTCCAAAGACATACCCACAGAATGTATTACCCAGATAGTCTAGAAGTTGCAAATTGACCTACAAGGTGTTTCTTAAATTCCTAATGTAGATGTTCTAACACTGACAAACCAGGAGATTTAATAGGAAGATCCAGATTGCTAGTTTTCTTTGACAAATCAGATATGCCAACTTTGAGCAAACATGTAGCAATCTAGTTGGCAAGATTGTGTGGCTCCTCTTTGTAACCAAGGGTCCGAGGACCACTGGCTATGAGCATAGCCTGGCCCCAGTCTCTCACTTACCTTTCTTCCCAGCCTTGTTTCAGTTTGCTGTCTCTAAGAAAATTCATTATAGTTTCCAACTTGACCTTGGGTAGAGAATTTAGGAGTGACAACCAGACTTCTCCAAACCCCTCTGAGGCCAAGAGATCAAATGTCTAGTTTCCTCTCAGATGGAGTTATAAACGGCCAACCTAAAACCACAGCCTTTTAGGCAGAAGACATAAACATCATGTTTAGAAGGCGTGACTGTCTAGAAAATACTCACTCCCTAAACATCAAAATCAATTATCCTGATAAAATCCAAGTACAGCTAACCACTTGTGAAATACACATTTATAAAAAGAAAAACCAAAACTAATTTTAGGTGATCAGGAGAAGAACATTCTCCAGGGACGTGGCTAAGTTCATTCAAGGACGCTTGACACAGTCTGTCTCTTGCTTTTAAATGCACAGGCTTTAAGTCAAGAGAGAGCATTTTTAGCTGAAGATCAAGTGGGGCTAATTATGAATTAAAAGAAGTTAAGACAGAACCGTGTACAGGTGAGGACACTGATCCGAAGAGAGGCCCATCAGGGCAGGACCTCCTTGAGAAAAAGTCTTAGGAGGCTACTCTGGCAGGTCTTAAGGGCTCCCATCCCAAGACTTGGCCAGGAGGACAAGTTCCTGGGACTCCCACTTATCTGAAACGATTACAGCACCATCTGTACTATAGACTTTTTTTTAAATATGACTCAGCATAGGAATTGAAATCATAATGCAAGTTCAGTTTTCTTCCCTGCGGGTGGCATTCCACTTGATGGAGAAAATGTACACACTTCATGTAAAAATAATTAGCCCTTGAATGGCCTTATATTTCCATTGACCTGAGGCTTCTTATTGATTCTTTCAGGGTGTCTGTGGTTGAGAGAATGAGATTCTTCTGGTGGTGTCTTCTTTTGTGTCCCTCCAGTGGACATAAAACACCCTTTGTTGTCATGCCCTTGCTCTTTATAGAGAAGCTAAATCAGAAGCCACAAACTGCAGACTAAACTGAGCCTTCTATTAGGCTTTTGGTACATGTTACTATTTTCTAATTTGAGTATTTTGCACATGAAATACAATTCCATTTGGCCACAGGTGTTGGTATTTCTCTATTGCCTTGTGCCAAACTGAATTCATAGCTTTATGTTGCTTCTGAATTTAGAGATTTTGAAATTAATGTTCCTTTATTAAATTAATTCATACATGAAAAGTCCTAAGAATTGTTCATGACAAACAGTAAGCACACAGTAAAATTGCAATTACTACTTTCACTGTGTTACCATCATTATTTTTGTGGTTCCCTATTTCATTGCAATTTACTAGCCATATATACTGGATAGGTTCTATCCCAAGAGATCTTTATTTTCTCTTTTAAACTAGAATTTTTCATTATTCCAATTTTCCATTTGCTTATCCTTTCTTGGAGTAGCTGACTCTTTACAGAAATAGTCTGATTAAATTAGACTGCCCTTAGTGGCAAACAGGAAAATAGCCAGCTGACCAAATAAACAGATGCTAAACTAAAAAACTGCATAAGAAGGGTGAACAGCCAGTGTCTTCCAAGCATGACAGACACAAACAGAAAAGCCCAGTGAAAGTTTAGAAATAAATCAGGCTAATTGCAGCCAGGTTGGAGCCATTATTGTTTTCCATGAACCCAAACAGGCATACCTTGTTTTATTGCACATCACATTATCACTCTTCGCAGATAGCAATTTTTTATTTTTGTTTTTTTTTTACAGATTGAGAGTTTGTGGCAACCCTGTTTCAAGCAAGTCTATCAGTACCATTTTTCTAACAGCATTTGCTTACTTTGTGTTTTTGTGTCACATTTTGGTAATTCTCATAATATTTCAAACCTGCCACCAGCAAAAAGATTCTGATTCATGGAAGGTTCAGGTGACTGCTAGCATTTTTAGCAATAAAGCATTTTTAATTGGGATATGTACATTGTTGTTTAGAGACAATACTTTGTATACTTAGTAAACCATAGTATTGTACGAATGTAATTTTTATATATGCTGAGAAACAAAAAAGTTCATGCCACCTGCTTTATTGCAATATTTACTTTCTTGTGGTGGTCAGAAACTGAACCCACAGTATTTCCAAAGTATGCCCATACTCTGTTATTATAATTTTTTTAACTTTTTAATTTCTATTGGGGTATAGCCAGTCAACAATGTTGTGATAGTTTCAGGTGAACAGTGTAGAAACTCAGACATACATGTACCAGTATCCATTCTCCCCAATGTACTCTGTTATTAAGAGAGCATGTCAGTTAGACCCTATACTATGAAATCCCTCCTCAGCATCACTTTTCAGTAAAAGACACTTACCAGTTATTTGTGACAGCAACTTTAAAATCCTAGACACATAAGGAAAATATGCTGAAGTTATTTGTTTTACTTCTCTCAACATGCAGAATATTAAAATGTTCACAAACCCTGTTTTTACAGAGGGAGGAGGTTGGCCTGGAATGGTAGGGATGGAGCCTGGGTTAGAAGGCAAGAATTTGATGTTTAGACCTTGAATCTCCCCCTGGACCACTTGGATGGTTTCAGTTTCCTTATTTAAAAATAATTGTTAATAAAGTACAGAATGTGTATTCATTCAAGTTGCTTAGCTTCCATAGCCTGGAGCACAGGTCTTCAAAGATTTAGACCATCTTTTGGTATTTTAAGTACAACAGCATCTTTCAGTTTGACAGGGTGTCTCTGGACCATGAGTAATCATTTTGTTAAAATCAAAATTGTTTTTCTCTTTCACAGTCATTTTTATTCCCAGCTGTGATAGGCCCCAGTTGAGTCTTCCTGGGGAAAGCAGCAAACTAAAAATACAAAATTCCTAGTGTTACCAAGAACCCTTGGATCCACTTGCTTGCTGTACAGCAAAGCCAATCTATTAACACTGGGTTGTCCTGAAGGGAAGTACAGCATTTATTTGCAGGGCACCAAGCAAGGAGAATGTGCAGCTCAAACTGAAAAGGCCCAAACTTCCCAAACTTCCCAATGGCTTTCAAGGAAGGGTTTTTTAAAGCAGTATTTGAGGTGGGCTTCAGATTGAGTGACTTTCTTCTGATTGGCTGGTGGTGAGGTAACAGGTATCTTGACAGGAATCTTAATCATGAGCCTTCCAGTTCCAATCAGTCTGGGGTCTCTGTGCTTGTGATCAGCATATAGTCACCGTCCTCCACCTGGGTGGGGGTATCTTACTTTTTTACAGAACATCTCAGAGGTGTGTCAAACTGTGTATGTCTCTTGAGGAGAAACTAGGACTCTGTTTTATCACTGACTATTGTTTAAAAGATCATTTCTTTTCTTGCTTAAATGTGTTTCCTTTGTTTCTGCATTCCTTTACTTCTCTAATTAGTAACTCCTTGTGCTTGCTCTTTAGAACTCAGGAAGATATAGGAAAGTAAAGGCTTTTTCTGCAAACAAGAAACAGGGGGCACAGAGGCACTTTTATACCCAGGAGAGCCAAGCAGGGTCCAGCTCAGTTTCAATCTCCCCTTTTCTTTGATACTCCTCAGTCTTAAAGGGAACCAGGGTGGACAAGAAATGGAGTAAAGTTTTGAATAGAGAGATTAATCATAAACTCAGCAGGGGAACTCTGTTTTAGGAAGAGTGAATTTCACTAGGCTTTAAGAGCAGGCATCCATAAGGCAAGAGTATCAAAGAATGTTCAAACTACCATATACTTGCGGTCATTTCACGTGCTAACAAGTTTATGTTCAAAATCCTTCAAACTATGCTTCAGCAGTACATGAACCAAGAACTTCCAGATGTACAAGCTGGGTTTCAAAGAGGCAGAGGAACCAAGATCAAATTGCCAACATTCATTGCATCATGGAGAAAGCAAACAGAATTCAAGAAAAACATCTACTTCTGCATCATTGATTATGCTAAACTCTTGAACTGTGTGGATCACAGCAAACTGTGGAAAATTCTAAACGAGATGGGAGTGCCAGACTACCTTACTTGTCTCCTGAGAAACCTGTATTCAGATCCATAAGCAACAGTTAGAACCGGACATGGAACAATGGCGTGGTCCAAAACTGGGAAAGGAGTACTGTTGTACTTATATGCAGGATATGTCATGTGAAATGCTGGGCAGGATGAATCACAGACTGGAATCAAGATTGCTGGGAGAAATATCAACAACCTCAGATATGCAGGTGATACCACTCTAATGGCAGAAAGTAATGTGAAACTAAAGAGCCTTTTGATTAAAGTGAAAGAGGAGAGTAAATGGGCTAGCTTAAAACTCAACATTAAAAAAATTAACATCATGGCAGCTGGTCCCATCATTTCATGGCAAATAGACAGGGGAAAAGTGGAAGCAGTGTCAGATTTTATTTTCTTGGGCTCCAAAATCACTGTGGACAGTGACTACAGCCATGGAATTAAAAGATACTTGCTCCTTGGAAGGAAAGCTATGACCAACCTAAACAGTGTAATAAAAAGTAGAGACACCGGTTTGCCAACAAAGGTCCGTCTAGTCAAAGCTGTGGTTTTTCCAGTTGTCTCTGTACAGACATGAGAGTTCAATCATAATGAAGGCTGAGCACTGAATAATTGATATTTTCAAGCTGGTGCTGGAGGAGACTCTTGAGCATCCCTTGGACAGCAAGGAGACCAACCAGTCCATCCTAAAGGAGATAAACCCTGAATGTTCATTGGAAGGACTGTTGCAGAAGCTGAAGCTCCAGTACTTTGGCCACCTATGCGAAGAGCCAATTCATTGGAAAACACAGCAATTCTTGGGAAGACTGAAGGCAAAAGGAGAAGGTGGGGACAGAGGATGAGATGGTTATATAGCATCACTGACTCAATAAACATGAGTTTGAGCAAACTCTAGATGCTGGAGGATAGAGGAGCCTTGCGTGCTACAGTCCCGTGGGGTCGCAAAGAGTCAGACATGACTTAGAGACTGAACAGCAAAAACAACTCCAATGCTAACAGAAAAATGTCAAGGTCTAGAATGCACAGGTTAGCTGGGATGAAGTGACTTACCATATGGTCAGCCATTATTGCCTTACATTTTTGTATAGTCAACCCTCTATATCCAGGTATTCCCTATCTGTGGAGTCAACCAACTTCAAATTGAAAATCTTTGGGAAAAAATTCCAGAAATTTCCAAAAAGCAACACTTGACTTTGCCGTATGCCAGCAACTATTAGAATTTACATAGCATTTGCATTGAATTTACAGCTGTTTACATAGAGTTGACATTGTAATTAAGTGTTCAAAGTAATCTAGAAGTGATTTAAAGGATTTTGGAGAATGCTTATATGTTATATGCACCATTTACATAAGGAACTTCAACATCCTCAGATTTTGGTATCCTTCACCACAGAGTTTCATGAACACTTTTGAGAGGACTTCCCTGGTGCCTCAGACAGTAAAGCATCTGTCTACAATGCAGAGGCCTGGTTTCAATCCCTGGGGTCAGGAAGATTCCCTGGAGAAGTAAATGGCAACCCACTCCGATACTCTTGCCTAGAAAATCCCATGGACAAAGGAACCTGGTGTCCATGGGGTCGGGTCGCAAAGAGTTGGACACAACTGAGCAACTTAACTTTCTTTCTTTTCTTTATGAGGGTCATGGGGAAATGCTACAATAACCACTACATAACAAACCACAAATCTTCACTGACATGCAATATTTATTTAATTCATGACTTTGCAGAGTTCAACTGATCTGGGCAGAACATAGGTGATCTTAGTTTGGCTTGTTCAACATCTATGATTTATTAAGTAGGTCATTTAGGTGACTCTGCTGATCGCAGCCAGACTTGTTCACATCTCTGGGCACCAGTCAGCCACTCTTTGACCTTTGGGCTGTGTGACTGGGATGACTGGGGTGACGAAGCTCTGTTCCTTAGGCCTCATCCTCTGCTAGACTAGTCCAGGCATGTCTCCACGCCCATGGCAGAGTGACAGGAGTGAGAACTGAAATGTGCATGGGCTTTCCAAGTGTCTGCTTGGGTGGTTTCTGCTAACCTCCTGTTGGCCAAAAACACTGTTTGACCACCTCGCATTCAAGTGGTAGGAGATAGACTCTACCTCCTTCCTAAGAGAAACTTAGGCTTATAAGGCAAAGACTGTGGGTGGAAACAGGGAGAGGTTAAGCATCAGGCCATTAATCCAGTCAGTCTATTGTAGAGGAGAATCTACTAGGTTCTGGTCCTGCTTTTGCTATTAGCAAACTATGTCCTTGAGAAAACCACTTAACTTCTTTCAGTCACAGGTTTGTACTAAAGGGGAAAAAAGGTTTGACTATATAATTTCTAAAATTCCTTTCCAATATTACTACATCTTGGAAGAGCTGACTATATAATTGCTACTGTCCCTTTCAAAGGTTTCTGCAAGAAACTCTAGACACCTATAAGTTGCTTACAAAAGAAATTATGAAATACATTTTAAGAATTAAAATTTATACATTTTAATAAATTACAGATTAAGTTGGGAAATTGCAGCATTTCAAGAGACATTTATTTCAGAAAGAACAAGGAAGAAGAAATGGGGTTGGAGCTAGGAAATCAAAGGAATCTGATTTTTTTTGATGTATGAAGAGCCACTTTTCTCGATGGGCAGTTTCATGGGGTATGTGTATGTATAGAGGAATTTACACATAAAAGCGTCACCAACTCAATGGACATGAGTGTGAGCAAACTCCAGGAGACAGTGAAGGACAGGAAACCCTGTTGGACATGACTCAGTGGCTGAACAACAACAACACATAAAAGCTATGCATTTGGCTTTTGGTTTGAAATAAAATTTAAAATGCAGATACATGTTAGGAACTATGCTTAGTAAACCACAGGATCTCTAGCTTCTGTCTTTCCTCTTTCATTGACTTAGTTTTTGGATCTACTGCTTGATTCAGTTTTGTTGGTGGTGATTTTTTTTGGCAGGGTCGGAAGGTGCTTGGCCATGTCACACAGCATGTGAAATCTGGGTTCCCTGACCAGGAGCCAAACCCATGCCTCTGGCAGTGGAAACACAGAGTCTTAACCACTGGACCTTCAGTGAATCAGGGAAGCCCCTGATTCTGAACTTGGATCTGTTGCCTACTTTGTCCTTGATCCCTCCGTCTTTCCTTTCAATTGACTGGAAAAATCATCATTCTGCCTTTATGCAATAGCCACTAACAAATACTTTGAATCCAAATCTGAACACTGGCCAACTTCAGAGAGTCAGAGGTATGAAATTAACAAAAAGAGTTTTTTAAATCCAGATCCTGAAATAACAAGAGGAAAACCCCAAAAGAGCACTTTTTTGGACATCCTTTGTCTAAAGTGGTGCTATTCAAACAGTGGTCCTTAGACCAGAAACATGAGTGCCACCCCAGAACTCGTTAGAAATGCAGAATCTCAACGCTCCCACCCCAGATCTACTGAATCAGAATCTGCATTTCAACAAAATCGTCAGGCGCTTTGTATGTACATTAACTTTTGAGAGTCACTGACCTGAAACTTGCTTATCATGTCGCTTCTAACATGCAGCCGTATTTTTAAAAAGTGTTCTCACAATAAAGTAAAGAAAATTAAAAAAAAAAAAAGTGTTCTCAACCACCGACTATGAGGCTCCTCCATTGTAATGTGTGGCTAATTACACACTAAAGAAATTTGGTAAAGATTTAATTTACATATTAGAGCAGATTCAAAGATATAGATATATATGGAGAGATATCTATATCTACTTACAGATGTATCCATATATAGATATACTTGTACTGATACAAGAGAAGTTGTAGCTAGATAGCTCCAGCCCCCTACCCTGGAAATTTCACCTATTATATGCCCCCTGGGGAGAAGTTTGAAAGCTTCTGCCCCAGGATATTGATGATAATACCGAGTGTATTAGCAGACTCCTCAAAGCCCAACAATTTTAAGCCCCACTTCCCTTGTGGCTCAGCTGGCAAAGAATCTGCCAGACCTGGGTCCTATCCCTGGGTTGGGAAGATCCCCTGGAGAAAGGAAAGGCTACCCACTCCAGTATTCTGGCCTGGAGAATTCCATGAACTGTGTAGCTTGGGGGTCACAAAAAGTCAGATGCGACTGAGAGACTTCACTTTCACTTCCTCCATAAAGTATTTCTCGGATCACTTCAAGGCTCTGATCCACTCTTCGTGTTTAACACCCATAGTACATCTTATGGGCAGCCGTTCAGCCTGACTTGTGTTCCCATCCACATCGCTTGTCTCTCCGGAAAGATTCTAAGTTTTTCATTCTTTGCAGCATGAAACACAGGACCTTGCACGAATCAGGGTGCTCAAAAATATTATCTGTTGATAAACGCTTCAAAATCAACAGCAACCCAGAACAGAGTCCAAAAAGAGAGATTTAACAAGTACCATAATCATCTTGCATTGACCAAATAATGACTCAAATGATATAAATGGAAAGAACAAAGACCACTTAGTAAACAGGGCACCAGATGTTTTCATCTGTGAGTTCTTTTCTCTCTCTTCAGAGATAAAGTTACATAAAATTAATTAAAAAGCAAGCACAATAGACTATTTATTTAACATGCACGATCTTATTTAAACATCCCATAATGGCCTTGTCTATGGAAACTGATATTATTATTCCCATTTTATATATGAGACTACTTAAATTCCAAGAGATTAAAGAAACTGCCTAAGGTAACAGTAAAATGCAAGCACTCTGTGTGGCCAGAGAATCTTGTCTATCCCTCCATGAAGAATCCACTTGTCTTGCTCTATGGCAACAGTTCAATTTGTTGTTGCTTTCCTTGCCCTTTGGCTACAGGCTCTATTGTTTGTTGGCATTTGTTCAAAAGAAGAAAATTCATTTTAGCATCATTTTCAAGAAGATGTAATTATTTAGGAAAAATCTGCCAAAAATATAGGCATGCACCACAATCCAGCACTTGATTAAAAACATCAGGAATATATATCCACTATGAATTAATTGTATTCTTCCACATTAGTGTGAACTATTACATTTATTTCTCTGTTGGTCTGGAATACTTTCCATTTTGACCTAAAATTAAGCAGATCACCATTTACTCATTTTCTTTAGATTAAAGTTGCTGATAGCAACCTTGAATCACAAAGTTGAACAAATGCTGCATTTTACCTGAGTGGTTTGTAATTTTGAACTTTGAGTTCAAGTTCAGTGGGAATTCTTTATCTACAGGGGTTATTCCTATCTTGGGTGGTAGAGAATCCAAATAGTTTGAACTTTCTGTGCCTCTGCTCTGAGACTCTTGGGTTTTATTAATTTTTGAACAGTTTTTTAAAATATTTTATTTATTTATTTGGCTGTATTGGGTCTTAGTTGCAACATGCAAGATCCAGTTCCCTGACCAGGGTTGGAGTCCAGGCCCCCTACATTGGGAGCGCAGGGTCTTCACCAGTGGACCACCAGAGAATTCCCAATTTTTGAACAGTTATTTCTTTGCTTTATTGACACTGAGTATGAATACCCTTGCACCAGGGTAATGTGAATTTGGAAACTTCTCTCACTACTGTGCTGGTCTGGGTTATTGATTCCTTCTTGCTGACATTTTTCCTCCAATGAGCCCCATGAATCACTAGCCTCTTCAACTTGTCCCCAAAATTACAGATTGTGTTTTCTGAAATGTTTCTCCCCATTTCAAGTGCGGAGACTCCAGGCTTTCTGCAGGGATTTCTTGTTAAACCTCAAAAATCAAGCAAGTGCTCAAAAACTAAGAAGGGAGGGTGCATGACAAAAGCACCCAGGAGGCTGCCTGAAAGGAGCCACATGTGGCAGAATTTGAGCTTCAAAAAGAATGATGGCTGCAACTGATTTGGACAACAGGAATTAAAAATTAAAATATCATCTCCTGTTATTTTCAAAGGAAGAAAATAAAAAGAAAATTCACTTGCCATCTTTTAAAATAATTATTGTCCCAACTCCTTAACCACAATATTTGTAATTAAAAATCATTAAAAGATTGCCCTGCCTTTTGAGGAGGAACTCTAGTTCATTTTCATATCTTCCTTACAGAAAAATGCCAGCTAAATAAGAAAGAGTTTACCTCCAAAGAGATAAACAAGACTCATCACGTTCATGAAAGGGTGCTAAGGAAATTTTACATAGATACAGAGTTTTACCCTTCAGAATAATTGTTGATTTCAAAAGGAAAAACATCATACAAAATTGAGGTCTTTTAGTTACCACTTTTAGCCAAGTGATCAGTCTTATAACCAGATAATGCAACCACCTGGCACTCGGTGCCCTAATGCAATGCAAGATATGTTGGGCTGGCCAAAAAGTTCATCCAGCTTATATAAAACAGATAGCCAGTGGGAGCCTGCTGTATAACACAGGGAGCCTGGCCCAGCCTTCTGTGATGACCTGGCAGAATGCGGTGGGGAGGGGGTTAGCCGGAAGGCTCAAGAGGGAGGCTTGATGTGGTTACAACTGATTTGCTTTGTTTTACCCCAGAGGCCAACACATTTATGAAGCAATTACCCTCCAATTAAAAAAAAAATTTTAATAAATTCTTTTAGGTTTTTCTGCCTGAATGAACTTTTTGGCCAATCCCAAAAAGAGTTCTTACTGATTATTCTTGCCCAAGCAAATGTTTAGTCTCCATCTAACCAAGCCTAGATTCTTAACTTCCAGTTTACAGAGAATTTAAGGTTTCCAGGACCAACTTAAATGACACCATAAGGAAATACTCAGACAAATTCAGAATGTGGGAATTCCACAAGGAAGTTGAACAGGGCTCTTCAAAGAAATCTAAAGTCATAAAAAATGGAAAACAATAAATAATTCAGGTGTTAAGAATGAGAAAGGTATAACAATCAAATGCAAAAATGATCTTTGAATTCTAAAAAAAAAATGGGGAAGAATAATAATGGGGAACTTTGAACATGGATGGGTGTTAGCTAATATTAAGGAATTACTTTAAATGATTAAGATATTGCCACTAGGTAGGAAAATTGTCCTTATTTTTAAGGGTGAAGTGCCTTGATCTCTGAAATTTATTTTCAAATGATTCACTCCAAAATATAATGATAAATAATAACAATACACAGGTGGCAAAAGATTAAAATTAATTGAGGATCTTTTTGTCTGGGTGTTCATTGCTGTTATTTTAGCTGTTATTTTGTTTTTTCGTTTTTGGCTCTACAAACAGTGCTGCAGTAAGTATGTTAGTGTTTCCATCCTTATGTGTTAGTATTTTCATTTCTCTGGGCCAGATTCCCAAATGTGGAGTGCTGAGTGAAGAGATATGTACCTTTCCTTTTTATAAATATAATCAGATTATTGTCTAATGTTTGAAAGTGTCAGTTACCCACTAGATGTTATTGCTTCTCAAAAAAAAAAATTACCAATATAATGCCCTTTAAAAAGGCATTGGGCTATTTTATGTCCCTGATTGCTAGTGAGAGTGAATGTCTTCTCATATATATATTGAATATTTGCTTTTCTTCTCCTATGAGCTGCTTGGGTTTTGCCCATTTTTTCACCAGAAAAGGTCGTTTTCACTTAGATAAATATACCTATAATACTTGTAGCTTATGATTTTTCTCTCTTGATTAAAATGTCTCTATATGTGCATATGTGCTAAGTCACTTCAGTCATGTCTGACCCTTTGCAATACTATGGACTGTAGTCCCCCAGGTTCCTCTGTCCTTGGGAGTCTCCAGGCAAGAATACTGGAGTGGGATTTCATGCCCTCCTCCAGGGAATTTTTCCTTACCCAGGGATTGAACCTGTGTCTCCTGTGGCTCCTGATTTGCAGGCAGATTCTTTACTACTGAGCCCCCTGTGAGGCCCCATGGTTATACAATTATTTCCCTAAGTTTTATCTGGAAATTCTTATTGCTTTATGTTTTATGTTAAAGGTCTTTGATATACTTCATTGGGTAAAATGACTTGAATTGGACTTGAGGTCAAATTGTGACTACCTTCTTAATATCTGTGCATTGTTTGTATCATTTTTTTAAGCTTAAGTAGTTCTTCTGTCTTCATTATCCCACTGTAGCTTATTATTCTCTGATTTTGATTTGTTTCCTTAAAAAATTGGTTTTTATTATATCACTTTAATAACTCAGTCATCTGGCTTATTTTTTATTTATAACACACTTATGCTATACTAAGTGTTTGAATTCATTTGTAAACGAATCTGTAAGAGTAACTTTGCTTTCTCCTTGGTTTTCACTTATATTCATGTATCTAAAAACCTTGCTTAACTAGATTAGATCTCTATTTCTTAAGGCAGCTGAAAAAAATATCAGAGACGGAAGAGCTCCAAGTTAAACGCTGTTGGACAATATAATCAGCACTGAACACATTTGATCTTGACTGTTTTGCCTTTTCCTGCTTAACTTTCCAGAGTTCACAGAAGCAATGAATGGGCAACATCTTTTGAAAATCAAGTTAACTAAGAATTTTAGAAATTGATTCTGGCTAGTCAAATGGGAGAACTCAGTCTATGAAACAAACTCTGGCTATGCTTTTATGTATTAATATCTAGGTATAATGTAACGATTTGCCTTAAAATTGGAGGTTAAATTTGACAGTGTTCTTCCCTCTTTTTTCCCATTTTCTAAAAATAGATCTTACAAACCTAAGGTCAAGGGAGCTCATGTTTACTAATATAGATAAGCTCCCAAGGTATATCCTGCAAAATCAACTTTATCATGAAGATGTGACTGTTCTATGGTGATTTTTCCCCCAACAATGTGTTTAGAGATCATAGCAATAAAAAGATGATGCCAACTGAATTAAATTATGTGTGATTCATGGATTCCCTCCATTATAGGTCATTGTCATAATACAGTTAATCTAACAAATAACCATGAAACTGTAAGTGGCATGAAATAAGCATTTCCTGAGCTCATGAGTCTGTGAATTGGCATGGCAATTCTAATCTGGGCCACGCTCAGCTGATCCCAGTACCCTGGCTCTAGTCTGTGTTTGGCTAGGGGGTCAGTTAAGGGCTGGTTGGTTTATAATAGCTCCACTTTCATGTCTAGTGTTTGAAGTGATGGAAAAGAGTAAAACTGGGCCATGTGTCTCCTCCTCCAGCAGGGTAGCTTGCGCTTCTTCACACAGCACCTGAATAAGCTTCCAACAGTGAGAGTGGAAACACACAAAGCTTTTTGAGGTCTAGGCTCAGAACTGCATACAGTGACTCTGGCATATTCTACTGGACAAAGGAAACACAAAGCCTCCCCAGACTCAGGAAAATGAAATATATGCCCCACTTTTGGTGGGAAGAGCTGCAAAGGTTATGACTACAAAGAGAGGTGAAGAATTACTGCCCATTTGTACCGTCCATCTACACAAAACACAAAGCTTGAGTTGCACATAATTGAAATGGCGTATTTGAGTACATGAACCATAAGGTGGCCATTAGATGGGAGATCATCCCCCTGAACACCAGCAAGGGATGATCAAGAGCAAATGGTGGTGGTCAGTGGAGCTCACGATTGTAGGAAGCAAAAATGAAGAGGGATCAGATCTGAAATTCCACAGTGGGACCCAAACTCTCAGGTCCTCTGATGTCAGTCACATTTAAGTCTGTGAGAAGTTTGAAACTCTCCACAATAGGACTCATGAGTGTGAACTGAATTGATTACCAACAATAAAAACTTAGGAGATCTTACATGAAAATTTGCATGTCTGACTTCTCTTGAAAATAAGAATCTGTCAAGCTTCTGTCTGAGCTGAGGTCCTGGCACCCATGTTAGACCTTTTAGACTGGCATGTCCTCCCCAACCCCCACTTCCTTGCACACAGCCCACTTCTCTTATTTTCCTGACTTGCCTTTTCTCCCGAACACCTCAGTTTGCAATCCTTGGACTAGAATAGCTCTAGATTCTTAATCAGTGGGGCTTTTAGGAAACAGCGAGATCTTGCACTGCATAGTTTTCTTATTTTCTTACAATAAATAAGAGTTCCATTTACAGGAAAAATTTAAAAAAAGAAAAGCTCTAAGTTAAAATTCAATAAAAAATGCACTTTTGTAATTCACTAATACATAAAAAGACTTTTTAAAGAGTGAAATATATGGCATTTAATGTACATTTAATTTAGTTTATAATCATTTTAATTTATTAAAATAGTTTCAGTTCAGTTCAGTCGCTCAGTCATGTCCGACTCTTTGTGACCCCATGAATCTCAGCATGCCAGGCCTCCCTGTCCATCACCAACTCCCAGAGTCTACCCAAACCCATGGCCATCAAGTCAGTGATGCCATCCAGCCATCTCATCCTCTGAATTCCCCTTCTCCTCCTGCCCCCAATCCTTCCCAGCATCAGGGTCTTTTCCAATGAGTCAACTCTTTGCATGAGATGGCCAGAGTATTGGAGTTTCATTTTCAACATCAGTCCTTCCAATGAACACCCAGGACTGATCTCCCTTAGGATGGAGTGGTTGGATCTTCTTGAAGTCCAAGGGACTCTCAAGAGTCTTCTCCAACACCACAGTTCAAAAACATCAATTCTTCGGCACTCAGCTTTCTTCACCGTCCAACTCTCACATCCATACATGACTACTGAAAAAACCATAGCCTCGACTAGCCAGACCTTTGTTGGCAAAGTAATGTCTCTGCTTTTCAATATGCTATCTACTTCCTTCTAAGGAGTAAGCGTCCTTTAATTTCATGGCTGCAGTCACCATCTGCAGTGATTTTGGAGCCCAGAAAAATAAAGTTTGACCCTGTTTCCACTGTTTCCCCATCTATTTCCCATGAAGTGATGGGACCAGATGCCATGATCTTAATTTTCTAAATATTGAACTTTAAGCCAGCTTTTTCACTCTCCTCTTTCACTTTCATCAAGAGGCTTTTTAGTTGCTCTTCACTTTCTGCCATAAGGGTGGTGTCATCTGCATATCTGAGGTTATTGATATTTCTCCCGGCAATCCTGATTCCAGCTTGTGCTTCTTCCAGCCCAGTGTTTCTCATGATCTACTCTGCATATAAAGTAAATAAGCAGGGTGACAACATCCAGCCTTGATGTACTCCTTTCCCTATTTGGAACCAGTCTGTTGTTCCGTGTCCTGTTCTAACTGCTTCCTGACCTGCATACAGGTTTCTCAAGACACAGGTCAGATGGTCTGGTATTCCCATCTCTTTCAGAATTTTCCACAGTTTATTGTGAAATAATAAAATAGTTTTTATTTTATTTTAAATATAAAATAATAAAAATAGTTTAGAGCATACTAATATCTACTACTAACCTGTGATAAAAGGAGGGATCTACCAAAATTATAGTTTACCCACAATTGGATCCATTTTTAAATTTAAAAAATTATTAAAATTAGATTACTATTGTTATTATCATGATATTGTGATTTATAATAAGGAACATGCATTTGGTCTTCATCCCAGTTCCTGGCACAGAACTCCTGAAATCCTTGGAATTCCTAAGTATTAAGAGCAATAAGGTGTCTTCTGTTATGTTAGTGAGGGGATTTAGGGGAAGCACCTAAGATGGGACTGGTTATCAGGGGAACCATTCTAGTGATTGGAGGGTTGATACTTTCAGGTACTTCCTCCCAACCTGTGGAGAGAGAAGAGGGTCTGGAGATGGAGTTCAATCACCAAAGGCAAGGAGTGACATCAGTCATGACTACATAGAAAACCTCCACAAACCCCTCAAAGGACTGAGTTCAGAGCTCTTTAGGTTGGTGAACAGGTGGAGACTGGACAGAGGGGCCCACCTGGAAAGGTCATGCAAGTTCTCTGCCTTTTTCCCGTACCTCATTCTGTACATCTGGCTGTTCTTGAGTTATATCATTTTGTAATAAACTGATGATCTGGTAAGTAAAATGTTTCTCTAAATTCTCAAAGAAACTGATCCTAGTAAGGGGCTTCTGGGAGCCTCCAAACTAGAGCAGTCAGGCCGAAGTATAGGTGGCAACTTGGACTTAAGGTCGGTATTAAAGTTGGGTGGAGGTGAGGGCAGGGCACAGTCTTGTAGACTTAGCCCCTAAACTGTGTTATCTGATGCTGTCTCCAGGTAAATCATGTCAGATTTGAGCTTAACTGTAGGACACCCAGCTAGTCACAGAAAATTGCTTTGTGGTATGGGAAAAAAATATCCACATATTTGAATTGGGTTGCAAAATCATAATTATTAAAATTAGATTATTAAAGTATTATTAGAAAATGCTAGTTTAAATATTTATTTGGCATTTTCTCATGTTTCATTTTTTGTCATAAATTTCAAAAAGTAACAGCCTACCGGGCACCATGGGGTCTTGTCTACCAATCATCTAAGAGAAATTGGTTGCTAGGTCAAGTATAAAATATTTATAGCTGAAGGCTGCCCGAACTAACCTAAGTGAAATCTGCTATTTCTCAAATACAGGGCTCCATGCTTTTCTTCCTTTCCCTACATTCCTTGGAAGTGAAACTTTAATTGTCCATGTTGCTTAACTAAAACTGAGGCAAATCCATGATGAGGTCAGGATGGAGGTAAATGGAAAACATCAGACAGCACACTGAGATTTTTCATTTATGCCTGAGTGTGACAGTGTAAAAACCCCACCCTGGGGAGGAACTGGCCATAGTTTTCTTGCATCTGATCCTCCCAGGGTTTGTCCCTTGACCCTGAGGGTGGAGCTGTGTGTAAAGGTGACTTGACCTATCATGGCAATGTGAATCTCAAGGCCATGTGGGTATCACTGTCCTAGCATGTTTCCTTCCTGGTTTATTGGAATTCATATGCCAGCAAAACATATTCATAAATGCTCAACATTTGATATTTGGGGAGAATAAGGAACTTTCAGTACTCAGGCCAAGCAATTTTATTAAGTACTTTTTGATAGGAAAAAAAAAAAAGATCATTTAAACATATCCACAATCCATTATTCAAGACTCTTGAGGCCTCTTGTTTTTCAAAATTCATAAATTGGCTGATTTTAGAAAGAGAATATGATGCATATAAGCATTATATACCCCAAGGGGGCCTGCATCACCCTCAAAATCAAGCAAATTAATATATCTACAGTACCATGTATGGATATTCACATGAAGTGGATATTCACAATGATTATAAATAGCTTTATGATTATAAATACCCTTACTGTTATAAAGTGGAAGTGACAAATAGAATCAAGGGATTAGATCTGATAGAGTGTCTGAAGAACTGTGGATGGAGTTTTGTGACATCAAACAGAAGGTGGTGATCAAAACCACACCCAAGAAAAGAAATGCAAAAAGGCAAAATGGTTGTCTGAGGAAGCCCGACAAATAGCTGAGAAAAGAAGAGAAGCAAAAGGCTAAGGATGAAAGGAAAGATGTACACATCTGAATGCAGAGTTCCGAAGAATAGCAAGGAGAGATAAGAAAGCCTTCCTCAGTGATCAATGCAAAGATATAGAAGAAAACAACAGAATGGGACAGACTAGAGATCTCTTCAAGAAAATTAGAGATACCAAGGGAACTTTTCATACAAAGATGGGCACAATAAAGGACAGAAAGAGTATGGACCTAACAGAAGCAGAAGATATTAAGAAGAGGTGGCAAGAATAAACAGAACTATACCTAAAAAGATCTTAATGACCCAGATAACCATGATGGTGTGAACACTTATGTAGAGCCAGATGTCCTGGAATTCGAAGCATCACTAGAACAAAGCTACTGGAGGTGATGGAATTCCAGCTGAGCTGTTTCAAATCCTAAAAGATGATTCTGTCAAAGTGCTGCACTCAGTTCAGTTCAGTTCAGTTGCTCAGTAGTGTCTGACTTGTTGTGACCTCTTGAACTGCTGCACACCAGGCTTCCCTGTCCATCACCAATGCCCAGAGCTTGCTCAGACTCATGTCTATCAAGTCGATGATGCCATTAAACCATTTCATCCTCTGTCATCCCCTTCTCCTCCCACCCTCAATCTTTCCTAGCATCAGGGTCTTTCCCAATGAGTCAGTTCTTTGCATCAGGTGGCCAAACTACTGGAGCTTCAGCTACAGCATCAGTCTTCTCAATGAATATTCAGGACTGATTTCCTTTAGGATTGACTGATTTGATCTCTTTGCAGTCCAAGGGACTCTTAAAGGTCTTCTCCAACACGACAGTTAAAAGCATCAATTCTTTGGCACTCAGCTTTCTTTACAGTCCAACTCTCACATCCATACATAATTACTGGAAAAATCATAGCTTTGACTAGATAGACCTTTGTCATCAAAGTAATGTCTCTGCCTTTTTAATACGCTCTCTAGGTTGGTCACAACTTTTCTTGCAAGCAGAAAGAATCTTTTGATTTCATGGCTGCAGTTACCATCTATGGTGCTTTTGAAGCCCAAGAAAATAAAGTCTGCCACTGTTTCCACTGTTTCTACTTTTTCCCCAGTATTTCCCATGAAGTGATGGAACCAGATGCCATGATCTTCGTTTTTTGAATGCTGAGTTTTAAGCCAGCTTTTTCACTCTCCCCTTTCACTTTCATCTAGAGGCTCTTTAGTTCTTCTTCGCTTTCCGCCATAAGGGTGATATCATCTGCATATCTGAGGTTATTGATATTTCTCCTGGTGATCTTGCTTCCAGCTTGTGCTACATCCAGCCCAGCATTTTTCACGATGTACTCTGCTTATAGGTTAAATAAACAGGGTGACAATATACAGCCTTGTCATACTCCTTTCCTAATTTGGAACCAGTCTGTTGTTCCATGTCCAGTTCTAACTGTTGCTTCTTGGTCTGCGTACAGATTTCTCAAGAGGCAGGTCAGGTAATCTGGTATTCCCATATCTTTTAGAATTTTCCACAGCTTGTGGTGATCCACATGGTCAAAGGCTTTGGCATAGTCAATAAACAGAAGTAGATATTTTTCTGGAATTCTCTTGCTTTCTTGATGATACAACGGATGCTGGCAATTTCATTTCTGGTTCCTCTACCTTTTCTAAATCCAGCTTGAACATCTGAAAGTTCATGGTTCATTTACTGTTGAAGCCTCACTTGGAGAATTTTGAGCACTACTTTACTAGCATGAGAGATGAGCACAATTGTGCCATTGTCTGAGCATTCTTTGGCACTGGCTTTCTTTGGGATTGGAATGAAATTGACCTTTTCCAGTCCTGTGGCCACTGCTGAGTTTTCCATATTTGCTGGCATACTGAGTGCAGCACTTTCACAGCATTGTCTTTTAGGACTTGAAATAGCTCAACTGGAATTCCATCACCTCCACTGGCTTTGTTTGTAGTGATGCTTCCTAAGGCCCACTTGACCTCAGACTCCAGGAAGTCTGGCTCTAGGTAAGTGATCACACCATTATAATTATCTGGGTCATTAAGATCTTTTTTTTTAAGTTCTTCTGTATATTCTTGCCACCTCTTCTTAATATCTTCTGCTTCTGTTAGGCCCCTACCTGTTCTGTCCTTTATTATGCCCATCTTTACATGAAATGTTCCCTTGGTATCTCTAATTTTCTTGGACAGATCTCTAGTCTTTCCCATTCTACTGTTTTTCTTTACTTCTTTACATTGATCACTAAGGAAGGCTTTCTGATCTCTCTTTGCTATTCTTTGGAACTCTGAATTCAGATGGATATATGTTTCCTTTTCTTCTTTGCCTTTAGCTTCTCTTCTCTTCTCAGCTATTTGTAAGGCCTCCTCAGACAACCATTTTTTCTTTTTGCATTTCTTTTCTTGGGGATGGTCTTGTTCACTGCCTCCTATTTAATGTCACGAAACTCCATGTTTAGTTCTTCAGGCCTCTGTCTATCAGATCTAAACCCTTGAATCTATTTGTCACTTCCACTCTATAATCGTAAGGGATTTGATTTAGGCTGTACCTGAATGAACTCAATATTGAAGCAGATTTGAAAAACTCAGCAGTGGCCACAGGACTGGAGAGGTTAGTTTCATTTCAGTCCCAAAGAAAGGCAATGCCAAAGAATGTTCAAACTACCACATATCTCACAAGCTACGGGTCACAGAGAGTCGGACATGACTGAGTGACTAACACACGCTTCATCCATTGGCAAAGTAATGCTCAAAATTCTCCAAGCCAGGCTTCAGCAATACATGGAGCATGAACTTCCAGATGTTCAAGCTGGATTTAGAAAAGGCAGAGGAACCAGAGATCAAACTGCCGACATTCGTTGGATCATCAAAAAAGCAAGAGAATTCCAGAAAAATATCTACTTCTGTTTATTGACTATGCCAAAGACTTTGACGGTGTGGATTGCAACAAACTATGGAAAATTCTAAAAGAGACGTTATACCAGACCACTTTTCCTGCCTCCTGAAAAATCTGTATGCAGACCAAGCAGCAACAGTTAGAACGGGACATGGAACAACGGACTGGTTCCAAATTGGGAAAGAAGTATGACAAGGCTGTATAATGTCATCTTGCTTATTTAACTTATATCCAGGGTACATCATGTGAAATTCTGGGCTGGATGAAGCACAAGCTGGAATCAAAATTACTGGGAGAAATATCAGAAACCTCACATATGTAGATGATACCACCCTTATGGCAGAAAGTGAAGAGGAACTGAAGAACCTCTTGATGAATGTGAAAGAGGAGAGTGAAAAAGTTGGCTTAAAACTCAGCATTCAAAAAATGAAGATCATGGCATCTGGTCCCATCACTTCATGGCAAATAGATGGGGAAACCGTGACAGACTTTATTTCCCTGGGCTCCAAAATCCCTGCAGATGCTGACTGCAGCCATGATATTAAAGGATGCTTACTCCTTGTAAGAAAAGCTATGACCAACCTAGACAGCATATTAAATAGCAAAGACATTACTTTGCCAACAAAGAACCATCTTGTCAAGACTATGGTTTTTCCAGTAGCCAAGATTGGATTTGCAGGTGTGCTACAGTTTATGAGGTCACAAAGAGTCGGACACAACTGAGCAACTAAACTGAACTGAATGTAGGAATGTGAGAGGTGGACCTTAAAGAAAACTGTGCACTGAAGAATTGATGCTTTTGAACTGTGGTGTTGGAGAAGACTCTTGAGAGGCCCTTGGACTGCAAGGAGATCCAACCAGTCCATCCTAAAGGAGATCCGTCCTGGGTGTTCATTGGAAGGACTGATGTTGAACCTGAAACTTCAAAACATTGGCCACCTGATATGAAGAACTGACTCCTTTGAAAAGACCCTGATGCTGGGAAAGATTGAAAGGAGGAGGAGAAGGGGACGACAGAGGATGAGATGGCTGGATGGCATCACCAGTTTGATGAACATGAGTTTGAGCAAGCTCTGGGTGTTGGTGATGGACAGGGAAGCCTGCGTGCTGTAGTCCATGGAGTTGCAAAGAGTCAGACATGCCTGAGGGATTGAACTGAATTGATTAATAGCCTTATATCAATTAATGTCACAAAGACCATTTTGTGACAAATTTTTTTGTTTATTTTGAATAAATGTTATTTTTTAATTTGTTTATTTTAACTGGAGGCTAATTACTTTACAATATTGTAGTGGTTTTTGCCATACATTGACGTGAATCAGCCATGGGTGTACATGTGTCCCCTCCCTGAACCACGCCCTCCCACCTCTCTCCCCATCCCATCCCTCTGGGTCATCCCAGTGCATCAGCCCTGAACACCCTGTCTCATGCATCGAACCTGGACTGGCGATCTGTTTCATGTATGATAATATACATGTTTCAATGCTATTCTCTCAGATCATCCCAATCTTGTCTTCTCCCACAGAGTCCAAAAGACTTCTTTACATCTGTGTCTCTTTTGCTATCTCGCTTATAGGGTTATCATTACCATCTTTCTAAACTCCATATATATATATATATGCATTAGTATACTGTATTGGTGTTTTTCTTTCTGGCTTACTTCACTCTGTATAATAGGCTCCAGTTTCATCCACCTCATTAGAACTGATTCAAATGTATTCTTTTTAATGGCTGAGTAATATTCCATTGTGTATGTGTACCACAGCTTTCAGAACCTTGGAGAGTTTAGAATTTCAGATAAGGGATTACTGATCAGTATTAAATAACAAAGTTTGGCCATACTTCCCTGGCATAGAAGCAAGAATGAAAAGGAATTGAGCTAAAGAGGGTGTGTTCAAGCTGCTGGCACTGTCCAGAATGTGGATGAGAAAAGGGAATTGGGACACAGGAGGGAAGGTGTTCCAGGGTTCAGACTGCCCTGAAGGTGCAGATGGAAGACACGCAGCCAAGTCAAGACCAAGCAAAACTGGGAGCTCAGTAGAATCAGGACAGGAAGATCATCAGGGTGTCTGAATCAGGGGTCAGTCAGCCACATACACGTTGGAATTACCTGTGAGTTGCTGAGAAATGCAAGACCTTGGGCATTTAGAAAAAGCATTTGGTCTCACATGCTGCTTCTAAGGTTAAGCCCCTTGCTTACCATTCAATAAACAAAGAGAATTCTATTCAAGATTCTGGTTTTCAATTGAACTCTGCTCAGCAGAGCTTTCCAGCAGGCAGCACCCGCCTTCCCTCACCCCACTTCAGCCAGACTCCAGGTTTTTACCTGCTTTATGGCTGAGGCCACCATACGTCTGCATTTGAAAAAAAGTTCTATAATTTTGAAATACTGAAAATTCTCCAGAACATTAAACAGATAAATCTGACGGCAGTTTAAAATGCAACAGAAACAGTTTATGAGGCAAATAAAAATTAGAATTAAAAAAGGAATCCGAATAAGGAGATGATAAAAGAAGTCACTATAGAAGTTCAAGTTGGTTACCTAAGTACACCGGGTCTGTGAAGTACACTGAGGTCCTGTTTAGAAGTATTGGCTTCCCAGCCTCTGGGTGAGGCTACATGTCATAAAGCCCATTTCTTGACCATCTGTGCACTCCAGTGGACTTCTTGGCTCTCACAGCCTGACTTATGGCTGACTTTGCACCCCAGCTATCAATAGTTGAGAGTCTCTAAGTTTAAGAACTTCACAACATGGCAGATTACTTCTATAAACTTTTTCAACAGACTCATCTCTGCATGTATGTATTTATATTAAATAAATGGCCTTTAGCTTTATTTTGCCACACATAACTCAGACTTGACTTTTAGGTAAGGACAAATTACATGTCCAGCTCACCTAGGTTTTACAACTTCTCTATAGGTAACCAGTTGTTATTGTTGTTGTTCAGTTTCTAAGTTGTGCCCAACTCTTTGTGACCCCATGGACTGCAGTATGCCAGGCTTTCCTGTCCTTCACTATCTCCCAGAGTTTGCTCAAATTCATATCCATTGAGTCAGTGATGCCATCCAACTATCTCACCCTCTGTCACCTACTTCTCCTCCTGTCATCAATTTTTCCCAGCATCAGAGTCTTTTCCAAAGAGTTGGACCTTCAAGTAGCCAAAGTATTGGAGTTTCAGCTTCAGCATCAGTGCTTCTTGTGAATATTCAGGACTGATGTCCTTCAGGATGGACTGGTTGGATCTCCTTGCTGTCCAAGGGACTCTCAAGAGTCTTCTCCAACACCACAGTTCAAAAGCCTCGGTTCTTCATCGCTCAGCTTTCTTTATGGTCCACCTTTCACATCCATACATGACTACTGGATAAACCATAGCTTTGACTACACAGACCTTTGTCATCAAGGTGATGTATCTGCTTTTTAATACACTATCTAAGTTTGTCATAGCTTTACTTGCAAGGAACAAGCATCTTTTAATTTCATGGCTGCAGTCACCATCTGCAGTGATTTTGGAGCCCAAGAAAATAAAATCTGTCACTATTCTCACTTTTTCCTCTTCTATTTGCCATGAAGTTATGGGACTGGTTACCATGATCTTCCTTTTTTGAATGTTAAATTTTAAGCCAGCTTTTTCACCGTCTCTGCACCCTCATCAAGAAGCTCTTTAGTTCCTCTTCACTTTCTGCCATTAGAGTGGTATCATCTGCATGTCTGAGGTTGTTGATATTTCTCCCTGGAAATCTTGATTCCAGCTTGTGATTCACCCAATCCAGCATTTCACATGCTGTACTCTGCATAGGAGTTAGATAAGCGAGGTGACAACACAAAGCCGTGACATACTCCTTTCCCAATTTTGAACCAGGCCATTGTTCCCTGTCTGGTTCCAGCTGTTGCCTCTTGACCTGCATACAGGTTTATCAGGAGACAGGAAAGGTGGTCTGGTATTCCCATCTCTTGAAGAATTTTCCATAGTAGGGAACCAGTGGACGACATTAAAATTAATTGATTCCTCCCCAGTCTTTGTCCATCTCTCAAGGAGCTCCTCCATGGTGTTTATAGAAACCTAAATGACATAAAATCACCCTCTCTCTCTTGCTGTCTCCCAGCTACAGGTGGAACTGGAGCAAGAATACCAAGACAAGTTCAAAAGGCTGCCTCTGGAGATTTTGGAATTCGTGCAGGAAGCCATGAAAGGGAAGATTAGTGAAGACAGCAATCACAGCTCTGCCCCTCCCCTGATGACCTCAGACTCTGGAAAACTAAACCAGAAGCCTCCTTCCAGTGAAGAATTGGAAGGAGAAAACCCAGGAAAAGAGTTTGATACCCCTCTGTGATCATTCCTGCCCAGCCTTCAGAACATTCATTGTCGCTCCAGCTCCATCAAACTCTCTCTTCATACAAAGATCACTGCCCAGGAGCATCTTCCTGAGAGGCATCCCTTAGATTAAAATACACCTGGAGGGAGAGTTCCAGAAGGATCCATGCAGCTTCCCTGTGCCCAAGCTCCATGTGTCATGTGGAAACTACTGCAGATCTGCTAGTAAAGAGTGCATGTATGTGGGCTTCTGGTTTTCTTTCTAATAGTATATTCAAAGCAGGCAACTTCCAGGCTCCATGGAACATTTAATGAAGGATAGTGTCTTCTTTGAAGAAAAGTCAAGTTCATGTTTTTATTTGAAGCTCTGGTGTAAAGTATGTCAAAGTAATAGAAATAGTTGAGAAATGCATAGCATTATTTAACACTATTGCACAGCCAACTTTGAGCATTTTTTTCCCTAACTGCCCTTCAACTACCATTTCTTTGGGTTAACATGCATATTAAATTGTTTCATCCTTTGCTTTGCAAGCACTGGTGGCTTGCTGTTTGCTGATTTATTGATCATAGAGGCATCAATGTATTTGTTGCTGACATGGCTTTATTGGATACCACAGTGACTTAATAAGCTGGCTTTCTGCCTTGATGGTCCAGTGAAGCCATCTCCAGACTTGACAACATGGCTTGTACGTTTGGTTGCATGAGCAAGGTGGCGGCACACTTCCAGGCAGTGTGCTATCTGAGTCAACTGTTGGCACTCCGAGTCTGGGTATTCATTGGTCCTTGGCCTAAAATCATTAAAATACTGCAAAGATCTGTTCAACTGAATAAAAATCGTTGAGCCAATGTCTGTTGAGCAGAGATTCAATCAGAGTGAACAGGTTCAGCAGTTATTTTGCTGTCTGACTTCTTTATGGTTCCTTTATTTTAATACAGAGATAAAGATTGAATATTTATCTAGAGACTACACAGACCCACATATAAATGATACACGTTAATCTCCATGTACATATATATATATATATATATATATACATGCACTCAGCCATAGAAGTGCATACACGTACACAACACACACACACATTCATATGAGTGTGGATATGAGTTTCTTAATTGGCAATGATCCAAATCTCTTCCACAGGACTTAAAACCAAATTCAACATAGAGAAGAAAATGGTCAAACATATAGATTATGTGGATATTAAATTATATCAAAATTCTAAGAAACAATTCACTGAGCCTTTGATGCAAGTTGAGGTAGATTGAAAACTTAGAATATGATTTTGATGTGTATTTTGCAAGATCAAAAACTGGATTTTAAGTATTTTAAGCTTGTTTTAATGGTAAGAATATACAAAAATATATAGGCCAGCAATATGGAAATGTGTCAATATTTTCCATAATTTTTAAGTCTGACAGATTTCAATTTATTTCTCACATTAAAAAATCTTTCATTATATATTTGCTATGTACATTTAATTCACTTAACTGTTTTTTAATTAAGTTCCTATGTTAAGTGGTGTAAGAGAAACAAATTATATCATAATAAAATGGATCAAAAGGTCTTAAGTAATAGAGAATAATTATATAGAGGAAAATATAATTAAGAGAGTAATACAAGGAACATTGAAGTTAAAGCCCTGAAGCAAGATGCTCAGTTTTATTTTACTTTTAAAAAACCTGCCTGATTGTAGCTTAGCAAAGCATTTTAAAACACAAAAGCTAGTTGTGTCCTGAAAATTGTGTTTTAAGAATTTCATATTTTTATGAAAATTATTCTATTTAACTTTAAGCAATAACTAGGGATCACAATTAAGTTTTAATCAAAATGAAGGCTTAGTTCAAACATTAGGAAAGAGTATTTGATTAAAAAAACACATCTAGGGAGACACAAGGGGAAAAAAATCCCATCCCCTTTGGAGATGGTTATATTTTGATCTAAAGGATTTGGGGTGTTAATTAGACGCTTAATAAAGCTTCCCTTCTACTGAACGAGAACACTTTTGTAAATCATTCAACTTTTGCACTTTGAAAGAAAGGCATTAATCATAAGGAAGCAAGAATGGTCAAAATAGAATGCTGCATTTTTATAAACAAAATTACAGACTGTATAAAATTGCAGAAGAATGAACTAACAATAGCATTAATAACCAAAACACACGGTGGTGATTATTACAGAACATCGTCTCACATTTTAGTCCAGAGATAGACTGAAGTTGAATAACCTTGACTTACACGAGACTGTTTTAGTAGTTGGATTTCATTATCTTAGTGACTGTAATCATTTTGCAATACGTTTGTATTTGGCCATTTCCTGTAATCATATTTTTAAATCTGTACAGTAACACTTTTTGCAGTTGTGGGGGTAGTGTGTAACACTGTCCATCTTGCATCATTGAAACTACTACAGTGATACTATCATTTAATAATATTAATATTACTTGAAATAGAGTAAGATAAAGAAAAAGGGTCTATATGGTGTGCAGTTTTGTGCCTTTCTGTATTTGCCTTGTTCCTTGTTGAATGTGTGAAATTCTGTACTCTGGTTTTCCAATAATAGAGAGTAGAACTGTGTATGAAATTAGACTGTGCCCCTCTGATCCTTTACACTACTGAGAATAGCGTGGTTTTGGCAGTGTAAACCAGTTTTCAAAGTTTTAATGACATGCCATGTGGTTTTGCTTTTTAACAGTTCATTATAACATTTCAGTATCACCATACATTAATTAATATTCCTGTGATAGATAAGCAGTCATTAAATAATTCCAAAAGAAAGGGCCATTGCTTGCATTACTTTGAATTTAATGTTGCACTTGTGCACTGTACAATATTGTTTGTGATGGATTGGACGTTGTGACTTTTGCCTTTTCAGAAGAAAAAAAACGATAGGACAAAATATTTGAAGCTCTTAAAATGTACATACTGTGGTTCGATCTCAAATCATTTAAAGCGCATAACTCACATTTTGTAATAATTCTATGCAATTTTGTGGCATGGTGTTTCTTCCACTTGTAATTTTATGTGCTTTCATCACAAATCCAAAGGAAACAATAAAAATTTCTTAACTCAACCCAGCTGTTATTCCGTGGTGTTGGGGGCAAGCTTCTTTTGATGGGCAGGAATGGGGGAGCAGCTCTGAAGCCAGTTTGTAGGGCCATAATGCCCACCCTCATGGGACACTTTAGTGCCTGTGCAGGAAATCCAGAGACTGCAACGCCTGTGCTCAAGGGCCAGGTCGCCAGCACCCTGTCAGTCCGCCCCCTTCATCTGGAGAGGCGTTGAACTTGCCGGCTGCTCCTGTATTCAAGACTCTCCCTTCTTGTACCAAAGGTAAGGAAGGCGAAACTGTCAAAGGATTTTTTGACAAATAATGGGTGTGACAAGAACTGACAGGGTATTTGATGTAAGTTTTCATATACAAAAGATAAAAAAGAGTCTGCCACATTGATTTTTGAAAAAGAAATATACAAATAAGTTATGAGAATGTCTCATAGACCTCCAAATGCTTCCCAGGTGGCTCAGTGGTAAAGAATCCACCTGCCAATGCAGGAGACGCAAGAGGTGTGAATTCAATCCCTGGGTTGGAAAGATCCCCTAGAGGAGGAAATGTCAACTTACTCCAGTATTTTGCCTGGAAAATTCCATGAACAGAGAAGCCTGGCGGGCAACAGCCCAGGGGCCACAAAAAGTCAGACTGAGCACATCCACGCACGTGTGCACACATACACACCCATTTCACTTTGGGCGCAATGTTGCTCATATTGAAGTACCTGGAAATGTATGCACGGCCATCTGTGGAAAATTCAGCCTGCCACATACCATATGCACCAAACCAAATTTCTTTACACTCAAACCTGCTCTATATCCTTTGTTTTCTACATCAAAGAATAAAACCATTATCAATTCAGTTGCCCAAGACAAAAGGTGGACATTATCCCTGACAGTCCCCTCTCCCTCATCCCCTTTCCAATAATTCACCAACCTGGGTCAATTCTGACCCTGTGGAATAGCGTGCGGATTCATTCTCTTTCTATCCCCTCTGCTGATGCTAGTTTCAGCCTCCATTTCCTCTCACCTGCTAAGGTTCTAAATGGTTTGCAGCCCTAGTTCTAAATCACGTAACCATTTCTAGATATTGGAGCCAGACTGGTCATACAAAACCAAAACTGAGATTAATAGTCTTTAGTGAACCCCAGCTGTCTTCAGGATAAAGTCTAAATCCCATAATAAATGTTTAAGATCTTACATGATTTGGTTTGTACATAACTCTCCACTCTTGCATTATTGACAGTCACCTTCTGGGCTGTTTAAATACTATTCCCTCAACTACTTAGATCTTACTTTCTGTTTCTCTTTTCCCTGAACCCTCCTGAAAACACACATATACACACACTCAAGTTCTCTCTTTTCCCTAACTCTAATTCAACTTCGGGTTTATAGAACAAATGTCACTTCCTCTAGGAAGCTTTCTTTGATCTGTCCAAGCTCCCCCTCATCTGTGCTTTATCAGTTATCTCTTGCTGCATAACAAACACCTCCAACACTCAAGTGTTATATAAAAAACAAATAAATAAAAATGTTCCATTGATTGTGAGACTGTAGATAAGTACCTTGTTCTACTGACCTGGGCTGGGCTAGGCGGATCTCATCTGGGCTCATCTGTAAACCTGCAGTTAACTATGAGTTGCCTGGTGGTTAACCCTGGCTGGGCTATTTTACATGTCTGGAATGTTGGCTGGAACAACTAGACTGATTTGGTGATTTTTTTCACCCTTCAGCAGGCTAGCAATGGGTTTTTCACATGTCCAAGACAGCAATCAGAGAACAAGCAAACGTGTTCAAGGCTTCTTGAAGTCTAAGGTCAGAACTGGCACACCATTACTCCCAACACATTCTATTGGTGAACATAAGCCACAAGATCTGTCCTGTTTAAGATTAAACGGATACTGTGGTGCTATAGTGAAAATGATATGGACACAGGGTGGCCACTGACACAATAAATCCATCAAACCACATAATTGCTTTCACATATAGAGTATGTACCAACTGCAATATACTGACCCACCCTCCACTGAAAACCCTTGATATCAGAAGTCACATCTCATCCCCAAATGTATCAGAATTAAATCCCCCCAGTAAATATTGCATTTATTGTGAATAAACTTGTTTACTTATCCAGTTATTAGTGCTAATGTAGAAAAAGATGAACAATTTATATATGAAGAGTAAGAGTTACTAACTCAAAGTTCCAATATTATTTATTCACAGCTCTCTGATAATAGGGCTAGCTAGACCACACAGAACCACCTTTACTTGCAGCAACAACCCCAAAACACAACACTGCTAGAGACAGATGAAAGGACATCAGTCACCATATAGTAGATTCTGGAACACAGATGGAGAAAGCTAGTCTCACTTTGCATTCCAGTGCATATACCAACAGCCCCATTTTGCCCACAACTGTGATCTCAGGAGCCATTCCTTGTCCCCTGGAATTCATGTACAGTTCAGTTGTTTCTTTGGGCATTCTGCATATATTTTTAATTGCAGTTTTATTAAGTAGTTTATTCACATACACAAAGTTCATCTTTTGAAAGTACACCTTTCAAAAGCTTTTAGCATAGTCCGAAGTTATTCATCAGTCACCACTCTAATTTCAGAACATTTTCATCTCCCCACAAGGAAACCCCATCCTCATCAGCAGTCACTTTCCACACGTCCTTTTCCCTGTTTCCTCTCTTTAATCCCCAGAAATCATTAGGCTATCTTCTATCTCTGTGGATTTATCTACTCAGGATATTTTAAATTATCAGATTTATATAATTTGTGGCATTTTGTGTCTGGCTTGTTTCATTTGGCACAAAAATTTTAAGGTTCAGGTTACAACATGAATCAGTAATTCATTCCTCCTAATAATTGAATAATGCACCATTTTATAGACATTTCATTGGTTCATTCATCCCTTGATGGACATTTTCATTGTTTATACTTTTTGACTATTATAAATAATGACTGTTATAAATAAACACTCATGTACAAGTTTTTGCATGGAAATGTTTTCAGTTCTTCTGGGTATATAACTAGAGGTAGAATTACTCATTTGTATATTAACTCCATTTGACTTTTTGAGGAACAGCCAGATAGTTTTCCAAAGTGGCTGCACAATTTTACAACCCTAGCAATGTTTGAAGATTCTAATCTCTCCTCATTCTTGCCAATACATGTAGTTCTTTGTCATTTTGACTATTGCCATTCTAGTAAATATGAAAAGTATTTCATCGCAGTTTTGATTTGCATTTTCCTGATGACTAATGATGTTGTGTGTCTTGCCCATATGCATATCTTTTCTGGAAAAATGTCTATTTAAAACCTTTGTGAATTTTTCATTGGGTAAATATTTTAAAATCTGGGTCCCCTTTCTTGATTTTTGTCCTCCGATCCCTTTTGTGCCTATCTATCCTAAAGCTTTGTCTAAGAAGACTCTGTCAGTTATCATTCCCCCCTTGGTTACTGAATACCTGGAGTTAATTTGGAATATGGTGCTGGTTATTTTCTATGTGAAGCCAAAAAGTAATTTGTCTGCTTATTTTTTTCACTAAATCTCAAATATTTATTTTCCAAGATTTGACTCTTCCTTTCAAGAACAAACTAAAAATTAATTCTCATAAATATGGGTTGAATTCACTGGGATTCAGTGAATTTTTTATGGAAGGAAATTTATTAAGGACAAGTGAAAATTTTAATATTGCTATGTAAATATTTACCACATAACCTTTTAGAATTGGAGCTATCAATTTATGTTATCAAACTTATGCTATCAAAAAGCTCAATGTGTCAATAAGAAATATATCAATAATCTAGAAAAATCTTGCCAATGAAACTATGACTCTTCATCAAACATAAAGGCACACCCCAACTTCAGAAAGCTAAAAGTAAAAGTGTATCTCAGCATACTACTAAAGAAAATCATCAAACTATAGAGAAAGAAATAAAAAGAAGAAATGACCAGAGAACTATCAAAAAAAAGAGAAAACAATAAAATGCCAAAGTACATATTTATCAGTCCTTTAAGTGTGAATGAAATAAACATCCCAATCAAAAGACAAAGGGTGTGGCTGATTGGTTTAAAATAAAAAAGACCCATCTATATGCTGACTACAGGAGACTAATCAGAGCTAAAGACACACAGAGAATGAAAATGAGGAGATGGAAAAGATATTTCAAGCAAATGGAATTTATTAGAAAGTAGAGGGAGAACTAAAGAGAACTAAAAAGCGTCTTGAGGAAAGTGAAAGAGGAGAGTGAAAAAACTGGCTTAAAACTCAACATTCAAAAAGCTAAGATCATGGCATCCAGTCCCATCACTTCATGGCAAAAGATGGGGAAACAATGGAAACAGTGACAGACAATTTTCTTGGGCTGCAAAATCACTGTAGATGGCAACTGCAGCTATGAAATTAAAAGACCCTGCTCCTTGGAAGAAAAGTTATGACAAACCTTAACAACATATTAAAACGCAGAGACATTACTTTGCAACAAAGGTGCAGATAGTCAAAGCTGTGATCTTTCTGTTAGTCATGTATGGATGTGAGAGCTGAACCATAAAGAAGGCTGAGTGCCAAAAAAATAATGCTTTTCAACTGTGGTGCTGGATAAGACTTTTGAGAGTCCCGTGGACTTCAAGGAGATCAAACCCAGCCAATCTTAAAGGAAATCAACCCTGACTATTCACTGAAAGGACTGATGCTGAAGCTGAAGCTTCAATGCTTTGGCCACTTGTTGGGAAGAGCTGACTCACTGGAAAAGACCCCGATGCTGGGAAAGATTGAAGGCAGGAGAAGAAAGGAATGACAGAGAAGGAGATGGTTGATGGCATCACCGACTCAACGCACATGAGTTTGAGCAAACTCTGGGAGATGGTGAAGGACAGGGAAACCTGGCGTGCTGCAGATCATGGGGTTGCAGAGTCAGACACGACTGAGCCACTGAACAACAGCAAGCAAAATTGGTCACAGCTTTCTGGGCTTCCCTCATAGCTCAGCTGGTAAAGAATCCACCTGCAATGCAGGAGGCCTGGGTTTGATCCCTGGGTTGGGAAGATCCCCTGGAGAAGGGAAAGGCTTCAGTATTCTGGCCTGGAGAATTCCATGGACTACACAGTTCATGGGGTCACAAAGAGTCAGACAAGACTGGGCGACTTTCACTTTCTTTCCAAAAAGCAAGTGTCTTTTAATTTCATGGCTGCAGTCACCATCTGCAGTGATTTTGGAGCCCAAGAAAATAAAACCTAACACTCTCCACTTTTTCCCCTTTTATTTGCCATTTAGTAATGGGACAAGATATCGTCATCTTAGTTTTTTGAATGTTGAGTTTTAAGCCTTCTTTTTCACTCTCTTCTTTCACCCTCATCAAGAAGCTCTTTCATATCTGCATTTTTGAGGTTGTTATTTCTTCTAGCAATCTTGATTCCAGCTTGGGATTCATCCAGCCAAGAATTTCACATAATGTCCTCTACATAGAAGTTAAATAAGCAGGGTGACAATATATAGCCTTGATATACTCCTTTTTCAATTTTGAATGAGTCCATTATTCCATTGCTTTTGTTTCATAATCATGTGCAATTTTTGTGACCCCGTGGACTATAACTTGCTAGGTTCCTCTGTCCATGGAATTTTCCAGGCAAGAAAACTGGAGTCAGTTGTCATTTCCTCCTCCAGGGAATCTTCCCAATCCAGGGTACAAACCTGCATCTTTGAGTCTCCTGCATTGTAGGCAGATTCTTTACCCACTGAGCATTGGTTATAATTGTTGCTTCTTGACCCACATGCAGGTTCTCAGGAGGCAGGTAGGGTGGTCTAGAATTCCAGTCTCTTTAAGAAATTTCCACAGTTTGTTGTGATCCACACAGTCAAAGGCTTTAGTATAGTCAATGAAGCAGAAGTAGATGTTTTCCTGGAATTCCCTTGATTTTTCTGTGATTCAGTGGATGTTGGCAATTTGATCTTTGGCTTCTCTGCCTTTTCTGAGTCCAGCTTATACATCTGGAGTTTCTCAGTTCACATACTGCTGAAGCCTAATTTGAAGGATTTTGAGCATTACCTTGCTAGCATGTGAGATGAGCACAATTGCACAGTAGTTCAAACATTTTGAACATTTTGGCTTTGCCTTTCTTTGGGTTTAGAATAAACCCTGACTTTTTCCAGTCCTGTGGCCATTGCTAAAGTTTCCAAATTTGCTATGGTATTGCAGCATTTTAACAACATCATCTTTTAAGATTGTATATAGCTCAACTGGAATTCTATCACCTCCACTAGCTTTGTTCACAGTAATGCTTCCTAAGGCCCACTTAATTTCACATTCCAGGCTGTCTGGCTCTAGATGAGTTACCACACCATCACGGTTCTCTGGGTCATTAAGACCCTTTTTGTACAGTTCTTCTATGTATTCTTGCCACCTCTTCCCCATCTCTTCTGCTTCTGTTAGGACCTTGCCATTTCTGCCCTTTCAGTTCAGTCACTCAGTTGTGACCCCACGAACAGCAGCACACCAGGCTTCCCTGGCCATCACCAACTCCCAGAGCTTACTCAAACTCATGTCCATCAAGTCAATGATGCCATCCAACCATCTCATCCTCTGTTGTCCCCTTCTCCTGCCTTCAATCTTTCCAGCATCAGGGTCTTTTCCAATAAATCAGTTCTTCACATCAAGTGGCCAAAGTATTGGAGTTTCAACTTTAGCATCAGTCCTTCCAATGAATATTCAGGACTGAGTTCCTTTAGGATGGACTGGTTTGATCTCCTTGCAGTGAAAGGGACTCTAAAAATTCTTCTCCAATGTGGGTTTGATCCCTGGGTTGGGAAGATCCCCTGGAAAAGGGAAAAGCTACCCACTCCAGTATTCTGGCCTGGAGAATTACAGTCAATGGGGCCACAAAGAGTCAGACATGACTGAGAGACTTTCACTTCTGTCCTTAACCATGCCCATCTTTGCATTAAATTTTCCCTTAGTATCTCCAATTTTCTTGAAGAAATCTTTCAACTTTCCCATTCTATTGTTTTCCTCTATTTCTTTGTATTGTTCACTCAAGAAGGCTATCTTACCTCTCCTTGCTATTCTCTGGAACTCTGCTTTCTGTTGGGTATATCTTTCCCTTTCTCCTTTGCCTGTCACTTCTTTTCTCAACTATTTGTAAGGCCTTCTTAGACAACCACTTTGTCTTCTTGCATTTCTTTTTCTTTGGGAGGGTTTTGGTTACTGCCTTCTGTACAGTGCTACAAATTTCTGTCCAAAGTTCTTCAAGCACTCTGTCTACCAGATCTAATCCCTTGAATCTATTCATCACCTCCAGTGTATAATGCTAATCCATTATGACTATAAGGAATTTAAGTCATACCTGAATGGCCTAGTGGTTTTCCATGAAAGTGAAAGTGAAGTCGCTCAGTTCTATCTGACTCTTTGTGACCCCATGGTCTGTAGCCTACCAGGTTCCTCCATCCATGGGATTTTCCAGGTAAGAATACTGGAGTGGGTTGCCATTTCCTTCTCCAGGAGATCTTCCTGACCCAGAGATTGAACCCAGGTCTCCCACATTGTAGGCAGATGCTTTACGATCTGAGCCACCAGGGAAGCTTCAATTTAAGCCTGAATTTTGTGATAAGGCACTGATGATCTAAGCCACAGTCAGCTCCAGATCTTGCTTTTTCCAAATGTATAGAGCTTTTCCATCTTATGATCTACAGTATTATCTTTGTCATATGATCTACCGTATGATCCTGGGTATATAACCAGAAAAAAAAAACCACTAATTCAAAAAAATGCATGTTCTCCATTGTTCATAACATCCTTATTTACAATAGCCAAGATATAGAAGCAACCTAAGTCTTCTCAACAGATGAATGGGAAAAGAAGATGTGGCATATTACTCATAGAAAGAATGAAATTCTGCTGTTTGCAACATGTGGATGGACCTAGAGAATATTATGCTGGTGAAGTAAGTCAGACAGAGAAAGGCAAATATTCTATGATATCACTTACTCTTGGAATCTAAAAATAAAGCAAACAAGTGCATATAGCATTTCAGAAACAGACTCACAGATATTGAAACCAAACTAGTGGTTACCAGTGGGGAGAGGAAAGGGAGGAGGTGCTAGGTAGGGCTATGGGACAAGGAGATACAAACTACTATGTATAGAGATAGGTAACCAACAAGGATATATTGTACAGTACAGAGACTTATCTCCATTACTTTGTAATAACTTTTTAAAAATTTATTTATTTTTTATTGAAGGATAATTGCTTTACAGAATTTTGCTGTTTTCTGTCAAACCTCAGCATGAATCAACCAAAGGTGTACATATATCCTCTCCTTTTTGCACCTCTGTCCCATCTCCCTCCCCACCCCACCCCTGTAGGTTGATACAGAGCCCTTGTTTGAGTTTCCTGAGCCATACAGCAAATTCCTGTTGGCTATCTATTTTACATATGGTAATATAAGTTTCCATGTTACTCTGTCCATACTTCTCAGCCTCTTCTCCCCTCTCCCCATGTCCATTAGTCTATTCTCTATGTTTGTTTCTCCACTGCTGCCCTGTAAATAAATTCTTCAGCACCATTTTTCTAGATTCAGTATATATGTGTTAGAACATGATATTTATCTTTCTCTTTCTGACTGACTTCACTCTGTATAATAGGCTCTAGGTTCATCCACCTCATTAGAACTGACTCAAATGCATTCCTTTTTATGGCTGAGTAATATTCCATTGTGTATAGGTACCACAACTTCTTTATCCACTCATCTGTCGATGGACGTCCAGGTTGCTTCCATGTTCTAGCTACTGTAAATAGTGCTGCAGTGAGCAGTGGGTTACTTACGTCTTCAGTTTTGGTTTCCTCAGGGTATATGCCTAGGAATGAGATTGTTACATCATATGGTGGTTTTATTCCTAGTTTTTTTAAGGAATCTCCATACTGTCTTCCATAATGGCTGTATCAATTTACATTCCCACCAACAGTGCAGGAGCATTCCCTTTTCTCCACACCCTCTCCAGCATTTGTTTGTAGACATTTTGATGATGGCATTCTGACCAGTGTGAGTGATATTTCATTGTAGTTTTGATTTGCATTTATCTAATAATGAGCAGTGTTGGGCATCTTTTCATGGGTTTGTTAGCCATCGGTATGTCTTCTTTGGAGAAATGTCTGTTTAGGTCTTTTTCTCACTTTTCAATTGGGCTGTTAATTTTTCTGATATTGAGTTGTATGAGCTGCTTGTATAGTTTGGAAATTAATCCTTTGTCAGTTGTTTCATTTGCTATTATTTTCTCCCATTCTGAGGGTCATCTTTTCACCTTGATAATAGTTTCCTTTGCTGTGCAAAAGCTTTTAAGTTTAATCAGGCCCCACTTGTTTACTTTTGTTTTTATTTCCATTATTCTAGGAAGTGGGTCATAAAGGATCTTCTTTTGATTTATGTAATCGACTATTCTGCCTATGTTTTCCTCTAAAAAATTTTATAGTTTCTGATCTTACATTTAGGCCTTTAATCCATTTTGAGTTTATCTTTGCATATGTTGTTAGGAAGAGTTCTAATTTCATTCATTTATATGTAGCTGTCCAGTTTTCCCAGCATCATTTATCACAGAAGCTGTCTTTACCCCATTGTATATTCTTGCCTCCTTTGTCAAAAATAAGGTACTCATGGGTGCATTGGTTTATTTCTAGGCTTTCTATCTTGTTCCATTGGCCTATATTTCTGTCCTGTGCCAGTATCATACTGTCTTGATGATTGTAGCTTTGTAGTATAATCTGAAGTCAGGAAGGTTGTTTCCTCCAGCTCCATTCTTCTTTCTCAAGATTGCTTTGGCTACTTGGAGTCTTTTGTGTTTTGATATTTCAAAAAATTGTGAAATTTTTTGTTCTAGTTCTGTGAAAAAGTGCCATTGGAAATTTGATAGGGATTGCATTGAATTTGTAGACTGCATTTGATAGTATAGTCATTTTCACAGTGTTTATCCTTTCTACTCAGGAACATGGAGTATCTCTCCATCTGTTTATGTCATCTTTGATTTCTTTCATTAGTGTCTTATAATTTTCTGTGTACACTTCTTTTGTCTCCTTAGGTAAGTTTATTCCTAGATATTTAATTCTTTTTGTTGCTTTGGTGAATGGAATTGATTCCTTAATTTCTCTTTCTGATTTTTCATTGTTAGTATATAGAAGTGCAAGTGATTTCTGTGTATTGATTTTGTATCTTGCAACTTTGCTAAATTCACCAATTAGCTCTAATAATTTTCTGATAGTATCTTCAGAGTTTTCTATGTACAGTATCATGTCATCTGCAGACAATAAGAGCTTTACTTCTTCTCTTCTGATCTGGATTCCTTTTATTTCTTTTTTGTTGCAGTCCTTTAATGGACCTGAACCTGGTGGTCCAGAGTTAACGATGAGAAACCAAAAGAGAGAAAAAGGCTAGTATTTCTAGGGTTACGCAGAGAACCAATAAAGCCCTAGGACAGGGCTTGTACTGCTCACGGAGGCACAGAGCGTCCTCTCAAAGAGGTCTTGAAAGCCCAGGCCAGAAAGTGAGCTCGGCAGATTTCTACACTCCAGAAAATTGGCCAGAGGGAGAGAGAGAAAGAGAAAGTAAGAACGAATGGGGACCCAAGTCTCTAGTGGAACAAGGGTATTTTATTAGCAGAAATGCAGGCTTATATATCTTTAGTAAAATGATAACTCAACCATTACGAAGGATGAAACTCCATCAGTTGCGACAAAATGCATAGTCTAATACATGCAAGTTTGCTGATGCTGAAAAGAGTCACTGAAGGGAGTTACTAAGGAATCCAAGCAGGTACCCTTTTCCATGATCTCAGTCCTGAGAACTGCATGCAGCTCTACTCGTTCCCAGAATAGGAACTGGTAAGAAACAGAGACTCCTTGAGAAAAGGCACACAAAGGAAGAAAGGTGCAATATATTGGACTCCTTACAGCTGGACGTCCCCTGACAGTTTTTCTTCTCTGATTGCTGCAGCTAGGACTTCCAGACCTATGTTGAATAACAGTGGTGAAAGTGGACACCTTTGTCTAGTTCCTGATCTTAGGGGGGATGCTTTCACTTTCTCATCATTGAGAATAATGTTTGCTGTAGGCTTATCATATATGGCCTTTACTGTGTTGAAGTAGGTTTCTTCTATGCTCGTTTTCTGTAGAGTTTTAATCATAAATGGGTGCTGAATTTTGTCAAAGGCTTTTTCTGTATCTATTGAGATTATCATACATTTTTTTATCTTTCAACTTGTTCATATGGTGTATCACATTGGTTGATTTGCGTATACTGAAGAATCCTTGCATCCCTGGAATAAACCCAACTTAATCATGGTGTATGAGCTTTGTGAAGTGTTGCTAAATTCTGTTTGCTGAAATTTTGTTGAGGATTTTTGCCCATTTATGTTCATCAGTGATACTGGCCTGTAGTTTTCTTTTTTGTGTTGTCTTCATCTGGTTTTAGATTCAGGATGATGGTGGCCTCATTGAAGGAGTTTGGAAGTGTTTTTTCTGCAATTTTTTGAAAGAGTTTTAGAAGAATAGACATTAGTCCTTCTCTAAATGTTTGCTAGAATTCTCCTGTGAAGCCATCTGGTCCTGGGCTTTTGTTTTTTGGGAGATTTTTTTTTTTTTTATCACAGCTTCAATTTCAGTGCTTGTAATTGGGTTGTTCATGATTTCTATTTCTTTCTGGTTCAGTCTCAGAAGATTGAACTTTTCTAAGAATCTGTCCATTTCTTGCAGGTTATACATTTTACTGCCATATAGTTGTTCATAATAGTCTCTTATAATTCTTTATATTTCTGCATTGTCTGTTGGAACCTCTCCTTTCTCATTTCTAATATTGTTAATTTGATTCTTCTCTCTTCTTTTCTTGATGAGTCTCGCCAAAGTTTGTCAATTTTGTTTATCTTCTCAAAGAACCAGCCGTTAGTTTTATTAATCTTTATTACCATTTCTTTCATTTCTTTTTCATTTATTTCTTCTTTGATTTATTTTCTTCTACTAATTTGGGTTTTTTTGTTGTTGTTGTTGTTCTTTTTCCAGTTATTTGAGGTGTAAAGTTAGGTTGCCTGTTTGATGTTTTTCTTGTTTCTTGAGATAGGATTGTATTGGTATAAACTTCCCTCTTAGAACTGCTTTTGCTGCATCCCATAGGCTTTGAGTTCTCATTGTTGTTTGTTCCTTGAAATTTTTTGATTTCCCTTTCTATTTCTTCAGTAACCTGTTGGTTATTTAGAATTGTTTAATCTCCATGTGTTTGTGTTTCTTACAGTTTTTTTTCTTATATTGATATCTAGTTTATAGTGTTGTGGTTGGATAAGATGCTTGATATGACTTGTTTTCTTAAATTTACTGAGTTTTGATTTGTGACCCAAGATGTGCTTTATCCTGGAGAATATTCCATGTGCACTTGAGCAGAAGGTATGTTCTTCTGAATTTGGATGGAATGTTCTGAAGGTATCAGTGAGATCCATCACATCTAATGCATCATTTAAGACTTGTGTTTCCTTATTAATTTTCTGTTTTGTTGATTTGTCCACTGGTGTGAGTGGGGTGTTAAAGTCTCCTACTCTTATTGTCAGTTTTTCCTTTTATGTCTGTTAGTGTTTGTGTTATGTATTGAGGTGCTCCTATGTTGGATGCATAGATATTTACAACTGCTTTGTCTTCCTCTTGGATTGATCCTTTGATCATTATGTAGTGTCCTTCCTTATCTCTTTTAATATTCTTTATTTCAAGGTCTATTTTTTTCTGATATGAGGATTGCTACTCCAGCTTTCTTTTGCTTCCATTTGCATGGAATATATTTTTCCATCCTCTCACTTTCGTTCTATATGTGTCTTTAGGTTTAAAGTGAGTTTCTTGTAGACAACATATATATGGGTCTTGTTTTTGTATCCATTCAGCCAGTCTGTGTCTTTTGGTTGAAGCATTTAATCCACTTATATTTAAAGTAGTTATTGATAAATATGTCCTTATTGCCATTTCCTTAATTGTTTGGGACATATTTTGAGATCTTTTATCTTTTCTTGTATTTCTTGACTATATAAGTCCCTTTAACATTTGTTGTAAAGCTAGTTTGGTGGTACTGAATTCTCTTAAACTTTTGCTTGTCTGAAAAGCTTTTTATTTCTCCTTCAATTTCAACTAAGATCATTGCTGGGTAGAGTAATCTTGAGTGTAGATTTTTCCCTATCAGTACTTTAAATATATCCTACCATTCCTTTCTGGCCTGCAGAGTTTCTGCTGGAAGATCAGCTGTTAAATATATGAGGTTTCTTTTGTATGTTACTTGTTGCTTCTCCCTTGTTGCTTTTAATATTCTTTCTTTGTGTTTAGTCATTTTTAGTTTGATTAGTATGCCGCTTGTCATGTTTCTCATTGGGTTTATCCTGTATGGGACTCTGTGCCTCTTGGACTTGATTAACTCTTTCCTTTCCCATGTAGGGGAGATTTTCAACTATAATCTCTTCAAACATTTTCTTATACCCTTTCTTTTTCTCTTCTTCTTCTGGGACCCCTATAATTTGAAAGTTGCTACATTTGATATTGTCCCAGAGGTTTCTAAACTATCCTCAGTTTTTTTTCATTCTTTTTATTTTTCTCTGCTCTTCAGAAGTCATTTCCACCACTTTATCTTGCAGCTCACTGATTCATTCTTCTGCTTCAGATATTCTGCTATTGATTCCTTCTAGAATATTTTTAGTTTCAGGAATTGTATTGTTTGTCTCTGTATGCTTATTTTTTAATTCTTCTAGATCTTTGTTAATTGATTTTTGCATTTTTTCCATTCTGTTTTCAAGGTTTTTGATCATCTTTACTATCATTATTCTGAATTCTTTTTCAGTTAGTTTGCCTATTTCCTCTTCATTTATTTGGACTTCCTTTTTTCTACTTTGTTCCTTCATTTGTGTAATATTTCTCTGCCTTTTCATTATTTTTTTTTTATCTTACTATATTTGAGGTCTCCTTTTCTCAGGCTTCAAGGCTGAATTCTTTCTTCTTTTTGGTTTCTGCTCTCCTACTGTTGGTCCAGTGGTTTGTGTAAGCCTCTTATAGGGTGAGATTTGTGCTGAGTTTTTGTTTGTTTATTTGCTTGTTTGTTTTTCCTCTGATGGGCATGGCTGAATGAGGTGGTAATCCTGTCTCCTGATGATTTGGTTTGTATTTTTGTTTTGTTTGTTCTTTAGATGTGGTGTCCTGCACAGGCTGCTCTTGGTGGTTGGGTGGTGCCGGGTCTTGTATTCAAATGGCTTCCTCTGTGTGAGTTCTCACTATTCAATACTCCCTCAGGTTAGTACTCTGGCAGTCAAGGGTATTGGAGTCAGTGCTCCCACTCCAAAGGCTCAGGGCTTGAACTCTGATTAGGCACAAATATTCCGCAAGTGGTTTGTTATGGCATTAAGTGAGATTAAAACAAATACCCCAAAATGAGAAACCAAAGATGAACCCCAGACAAATGGCAGTTACCAAATCAGGTGAATAATAATTAAAATAATGGAATATACATGTATACATATACATCCATGAGCAAAGTAAAAACAGTCCAACAAAAATAAAGTACAGTAGATTGACTCAGTGAACAAAGGAAATAAAAAATTATATTTACCAGTTAAGAACAAAACTAACTAAAGCACAAACTGGAAAAAAAGAAAAACCTAAAGCAAGGTGCCAAGTGGGGAATAAAGCAATGAAAGCAAAACTAACAAAGATGTTGAGTGGAAAGGAAAGAAAGAAAGAATAGATATGCAAAGTTAAATAGAGGTAGATTAAAAAGATAAATATACATTAAAAATGAACTGCAAGGGGAAAAAGAACAGCCGTAACAGCGAACAAAGGAATAAATGTAGAAAAATAGTGACAGATTTAAAAAATTATAAATTAAAATTTAAAAAAGAGAGAGAAAAAAAAGAAAGAAAACTCCACAGAACTGCAAAAGCCCAAAGCAGAGACAGGTTTATAGCAATGATATAAAAAAAATGACTGAGGGGGAAAAAAGCTCAAAAGGTTAATTAGATTTCATAGTGCCAATAAAATCACCAACTACAACGGAGGCGGGGAGGGGGAAAAAAAGAAAAAAAAATCTGAAAGAATCTACAGAACAAGTCAAAACATAAGAATAATAAATGTTTTTCTTGAGTCCCTGCAGTCAGAGTCCTTTCCCTCACTGGAACTCACAGTCCACCTCTCCTCCCTAGGATGCCCTCCAACACTGTGCTGATCTCTGGACCTGCTGTGGGGGAAGCTCAGATTCTAATCTGGTCCTACTCCTGGTGTGTGTTCTTGCCTCCAGTGTCCACAGCTATCAGAATTAGTGTGTTTTCTTTTGTGGGAGCTCTCAATGTCTTTTTATATAATCCACAGACACAGAGTCTGCCTAGTTGATCATGTGGATTTAATCTGCAGTTTGTATAGCTGGTGGGAAGGTTTTGGGTCTTCTTCCCTAGCCACACTGCCCCTGGGATTCAATTGTGGTTTTATTTCCATCTCTACATGTGGGTTGTCCACTTGTGTTTGTTCCTGAGGCTGCTCTGGAGGACTTGGGTGTGCCCCAGTGAGGTCCAGGTATGGAGGTGATGCATCTGCTTAGGTCGCAGGGGTTCTGGCAGCACCAGGTACTCAGGGGAGTCGACGGCTAGGGCAGCAGGAAATACAGTGCCCTGGAGGGTATGGCAACCAGTATTGGACAATACACTCCAGCATTCTTGCCGGGAGAACGCCCCACCCCACCCCCTCGACAGAGAAGCCTGGCAGGCCACAGTCCACAGGGTCACAAAGAGCTGGACACGACTGAAGCAGCCCTGCATGCATAGATGCAAGACTTTTTTTTGCCTGTGGCAGCTCTGCCTCAGTGAGAGTTGAGCGTGAAGGTGGTGCAGCTGCTCAGCTTGCTGGGACCCTGATAGCACCAAGTGTGCAGGGACACAGACTGCCTCCACCGCAGGAGTTAGGGCCCTATCAGGGTCTTTTATGGAGCCTCTTGTAGCTGGCACCCAGAAGGCCTCTTTGGCTAGTCTTTCTCTATAGCTCCACCCCTTCCCTTGCCTGTGTTCTTCTCTGTTGTTCGGTGCATCAGGCACAGAGGGGCCCCTCTAGCTGAGATCCTACTCTGTAGATTGGAGCATCTGCTACTTAAAGGAGCACCCTGGGGGGATGGCAGGGCGTCCTACTCTGTAGATCAGTGAGTCAGGTGTTTGCTGGGCCAGCCTCTCTACTGTTCAGCTGCCAATGATGGCGGGTGGGGAGAGAGAGGCTATGGTGATGGCTCCACCCCTACGCATGACTCAGCAGTATCGCCTTGTGCTCATGGCTGCCTGGCTTTCCTCCACAGGCATTTCCCACCACAGTCTCCTCCCTCACATCCCCTTTATCCATCTCTTCACAGTCAACAGCAGCCCTCACCCGGGGATTTCTCCACAACCCCCAAACTCCAGCTCCCAGCCACTGTGCCTTCCAGGGGACCAGCGTCCCTGTCATGGGTACGTATGGCTGTGGCAAGGACTGTCTGATTCTCCTTCCACTTAGGCTGCCACTGATCAGCTGTTTCACTCTCAGCCTTAAATGTTTCTCCTCTGACTCCGACAATTGCCCCAGTGCAGGGATCAGATTCCTGCTTCAGTTCCCCACCTGATGAGGGAAGGTCCGGTCCTACTAACACTCCTATTTTTTCCCCTAGTTCCGTCACCCTAACAAGTTTAGCGTGGTTCTATATATTCTTCTCTGCTGGTCGAGTACTGCTGTCAGCTCTCAGCTGGTGTTCTGCATGCACTTCTGTGTCTGAAGGTGTATTCCTGATGTATCCGTGGAGAGAGATGTACTCCACGACCACCTACTCCTCCACCATCTTGTCCTCAGTAATAGCTTTTGATGGAGTGTAATCTATAAAAATACTGAATCACTGTGCTGCATACCTGAAAGCAATATAATATTGTAAGTCAACTAGACTTCAATTAAAAATTTTAACAATTTTTTAAAAAGTAAAACTGTGTTCTAGAATCAATAAGATATCATAATTTCCTTTCTTTCACTTTATTTCAAATAAATTTCTGCTTCATAAGAACCTACAGTTGTACATTTCATTTATTTAAAATTGCTAGAAAGCTCAGTCTCCAGAGAACACTGCATTCAAAGCAGCCCTAGTCCAAGATCCAAAAAATAGCTGTAAAGGAAATAAATTTGTTCTGAAATATCTATAAAATGTACCAAAATAGGATTTAGTTCATAACATACTACAAAGTCTCTTAAAACTGTTTTTCCTATTTCTTTTTGTCTCTCTGTATATGGTTGTCAGGTATAAAGGATCTTTGGGAGTTCCCTGGTGGTCCAGTGGTTTGGACTCAGTATTTTCACTGCTATGGCCAGAGTTCAAACTCTGGTTAGGGAACTAAGTTCCTGCAGGCAGCATGGCACTGCTTAAAAATTAAATAAATAACCACATAATACATATATATGTACATAAATTTGAATTGAAAAATAAAAAGCATTTATCCTTAAATTTCAAACACCAGTCTGTACAAGCTGTTTCCTTCTCTTCCCCAGACCTTCATCTCTGAATTTATCCTATTTTATTTAACCTTCTGAATAATCCTTTAACCTTCCCAATGTTTTGCTTAATTCAGCCCCCAAAAGACTTATAAGTGAAGTGGGCAAAAATAGAATTAACATTATACTATAATTTAGTATAGGAATTTAGTATAGGAGAGGCTTTAAATACTCCAGTATCAACATTTTTCATACATTCAGTTAACACAATTTGATAAACACGTACTATGTTCCCAGGAACCAATTCTGCCCCAGACTCAACCGGGTTGGAAGCTCAGCTTTTTTCTTGATTATAATTGTCCCCAGGAAAGTATATCTTTAAGGTCATCTCCTAAAAATGAACCATATTGCATGGCTGTACCCCAGGACAGCTACAAAGGGAAGGTTTACTTCCCTTTTATCATGAAAGTGCCTCACCCATGCATATGCACTCACGCTCACCCAGACAGGGACAGAGGGTCTTCAGCATCAAATGGCATTTAATGCCTTTTGATCCTGCAAGAGTTGCTTCCCTAAGTGGTTCCCCAGTTACCTACACCAAAGGGCAGACCCAGACCTGGACACACCTGAATTTTCTCCTGAATATACTTGATACCATACTTTGCCTCTTCTATTCCAATAGCTGCAGACTTTGGCAAAATGTAAATAATATGTAAAGCAATTTGTTTTGATTAAGGAATCATATTTACTGAATTTTGAATTACTGAAAGTTAAGACAACAGGTATGAACATAAATAAAAGAGTATATTCTTTTCATAGAAAAAATTTCAGTATATTGAATATTCTTTCTTACTATATGCTAGATTCTAATTCTGAGGTTATAGGGCTATACTTTTTGCTGTTTGTCTTATTTATTACCTCCCTTGGCTCCACATAGTTGAGTTCAGTTGCTCAATCATGTCCGACTCTTTGCAACCCCATGGACTACAGCACACCAGGCTCCCCTGTCCATCATCAACTGCTGGTGCTTGCTCAAACTCATGTCCACTGAGTTGGTGATGCCATCCAACCATCTCATCCTCTGTCATCCCCTTCTCCTCCTGCCTCCAATCTTTCCCAGAATCAGAGTCTTTTCCAGTGAGTCGGTTCTTCACATCAAGTGGCCAAAGTGTTGGAGTTTCAGTTTCAGCATCAGTCCTTCCAATGAACATTCAGGACCGATTTCCTTTTGGATTGACCTTTTTGATCTCCTTGCAGCCCAAGGGACTCACAAGAGTCTTCTACAACACCGCAGCTCTAAAGCATCAATTCTTCAGCACTCAGCTTTCTTTATAGTCCAACTCTCACATCCATACATGACTACTGGGAAAACCATAGCTTTGACTAGATGGAACTTTGTGGCAAAATAATGTCTCTGTTTTTTAATACACTGTCTAGGTTGGTCATAGCTTTTCTTCCAAGGAGCAAGCATCTTTTAATTTCATGGCTGCAGTCACCATCTGCAGTTATTTTGGAGCCCAAAAAATAGTCTGTCACTGTTTCCCCATCCATTTGCCATAAAGTTATGAGACTGGATGCCATGATCTTAATTTTTTGAATGTTGAGTTTTTTTGTTTTTTTGTTTTTTAATTTTCTTTACTTTATTGTGTTGGTTTTGCCATACAGTAACATGAAACCGCCATGGATCTACACATGCTCCCCCTCCAGAACCCCCCTCCCTCTCCCCTCCCGATTCCCTCTTCCTGGGACATCCCGGTGCACCAGCCCCGAGCATCAACAATGGGCTGGTGATTGATTTCACATATGGTAATTAACATGTTTCAATGTCATTCTCCCATATCATCCCACCCTTGCCCTCATCCACAGAGTCCACGTGTCCGTTCTATACACCTGCGTTCCTTTTGCTGTCTCGCATGCAGGGTTCTCATTACCATCTTTCTAAATTCCATATATATGCGATAGTATACTGTATTGTTGTTTTTCCTTCTGGCTTACTTCACTCTGGATAATAGGATCCAGTTCCGTCCACCTGAGTAGAACTGATTCAAATGAATTTTTTTTTAATGCTGAGTAATAATCCATTGTGTATATGTACCACAGCTTTCTTATCCATTCGTCAGTTGATGGGCATCTAGGTTGCTTCCATGTCCTGGCTATTGTAAACAATGCGGCGATGAACATTGGGGTACACGTGTCTCTTTCAATTCTGGTTTCCTCAGTGTATATGCCCAGCAGTGGGATTGCTGGGTCATATGGCAGGTCTATTTCCAGTTTTTTAAGGAATCTCCACACTGTTTTCAATGTGGCTGTACTAGCTTGCATTCCCACCAACAGTGTAAGAGGGTTCCCTTTTCTCCACATCCTCTCCAGCATTTATTGCTTGTAGACTTTTGGATGGCAGCCATTCTGACTGGTGTAAAGTGGTACCTCATTGTGGTTTTGATTTGCATTTCTCTAATAATGAGGGATGTTGAGCATCTTTTTATGTGTTTGTTAGCCATTTTTATGTCTTCTTTGGAGAAATGTCTGTTAAGTTCTTTGGCCCACTTTTTGATTGGGTCATTTATTTTTCTAGAATGGAGCTGCAGGAGTTGCTTGTATATTTTTGAAATTAATTGTTTGTCCTTTGCTTCATTGGCTATTATTGTCTCCCATTCTGAAGGCTGTCTTTTCACCTTGCTTACAGTTTCCTTTGTTGTGCAGAAGCTTTTAATTTTAATTAGGTCCCATTTGTTTATACATGCTTTTATTTCCGATAATCTGGGAGGTGGGTCATAGAGGATCCTGCTTTGGTTTATGTCGGAGAGTGTTTTGCCTATGTTTTCCTCTAGGAGTTTCATAGTTTCTGGTCTTATGATTAGATCTTTGATCCATTTTGAGTTTATTTTTGTGTATGGTGTTAGAAAGTGTTCTAGTTTCATTCTTTTACAAGTGGCTGTCCAGTTTTCCCAGCACCACTTGTTAAAGAGATTGTCTTTTCTCCATTGTATATTCATGCCTCCTTTGTCAAAGATAAGGTGTCCATAGATGCGTGGATTTATCTCTGGGCTTTCTATTTTGTTCCCTTGATCTACATTTCTGTCTTTGTGCCAGTACCATACTGTCTTAATGACTGTGGATTTGTAGTATAGCCTAAAGTCATGTAGGTTGATTCCTCCCGTTCCATTCTTCTTTCTCAAGATTGCTTTGGCTATACGAGGTTTTTTCTATTTCCATGTTGAGTTTTAAGCCAACTTTTTCACTCTCCTCTTTCACTTTCGTCAAGAAGCTCTTTAGTTCTTCTTCGCTTTCTACCATAAGAGTGGTGTCATCTGCATGTGTGAGGTTATTGATATTTCTCCTGGTAATCTTGATCCTAGCTTGTGCTTCATCCAGCCTGGAATTTCTCATGATGTGTTCTGCATGTAAGTTAAATAAGCAAGATGACAATATACAGCCTTGACATACTCCTTTCCAAATTTCTTCATTTCCCAATCTCCTCATCACCTGAAAGTAAATATTTTGGTTTCTACTTTATCTAACATTTTAGTTGTTCTCTTCAGGAGAGTTACTCAGCTTCTATTGGATACATTTTGAAAATCATAAGCTATTTGCCTGAAGAATATCTTCATTTCCACCTAGACCAGGTCCTACATCTGGATAACAGGAAAATATTGCTACCAATAACCTGTCAGTATGTCAATCAGAGTCTAATTGTTAAGTGGCTCATTTGTTGTTTTATAGTCTTCCTCATATATCTCACCTGAAATAGCAATTATATAGTGAAATATCAAATAGAAATGGCAAAAACTCTCCATATAATCTAAAGACCTTCAGATTGTCAAATGTACCTATGATATCCCTGGAAGCTAAATTTAGCATTTAGGGCTCCAATTTCTCCCTGAGACGTGTAAAAACTCATCTAGCCTGACAGTTCCCTGTTGGCTGCACCTCTGAGAAGTCAGTTAGTCTCACTAAAGTCAATTTTAATTTATGCACACTAAATTACTCCTGAATTTTTTGTGTGATTTTTAATAGAAGGTGTAATATCAAATTTAAGGACTAAAGACTTTCAGGACAGTGATTTTAAAAAAAAAAGGGATCCTGAGTTATCAAATTACTTAAAAAAGCTAATGATTTGGTTATATGATATTTTTGACTAAGAAATAAGTAGAGGATTGATTTTATTCTTTATTATATCCCTAATGCTTATTGTAGCATTAGGCCAGACACAATCAATAAAGCATGACAGAAGACAATAAAGTTTGTATGAATTAATTAAGCTATGGTAGATTGATTGAAGGGCTTCCCAGGTGGCTCATATGGTAAAGAATCTGCCTGCAGTGCAAGAGACACAGGTTCAGCCCCTGGGTGTGGAAGATCCCCTGGAGAAGGGAATGCAATCCACTCCAGTATTCTTGCTTGGGGAATTCCATGGACAGAGGAGCCTGGTGGGCTACAGTCGATGGGTCTCAAAGAGTCTGACATGACCGAGATAAACACACACATGAATTGACTGAAAACAAATAGCATGAATTTTTTTTACAGCTTCTCTGTTTTTGTATTGTGACTTAGTAGATTCTGCCCTCAAGGGGGTGATGTCTTCTCTTCAACCATGAATCTGGGTAGGCCTTAAGATGGGCTTTGGATATTGGAGAGAGATGATGCCACTAATCCATTTCACAGACTAGATTCTACCTTTTGGAACTCTGAGATGACTGTGAGAAAAGATCTCTGTAGCCTGCTGGAGAATAGAACCTCATGAAGCAGAGGTGACCTCATTTTACCAGCTGAGGTACCAGATGTGACATTATGTCAGATAATGTGTGATAGAGCCCAACCAAGACTGGCTAAGCCACTGAGCGAACGAACCACTGAACATGGATCTGTAGTGAGCCCAGTTAAAGAGGCAGAGATAGCCCAATGCAGCAGAACTACTCAGCCAACCTGCATACTTGTAAACATTAATAAATGATTTTGTTTTCAGCTGCTAAAGTTTTAGGTGGTTTGTTACACAGCAGTAGCTAACTGATACAAAATCTTTGTTACAAACCTTCCTGAGGTATTTTAGAGGAGAGGATACCATGTTGAGAATAAGAAGCCTTCAGTTTCAGTTAAGTCTCTGCCATAAGCTTACTAATCTTGTAAAACACTTCACCCTCTCTAAGTCTCAGATTCATGGTTTCTTTAAGTTCTAATGTTATGGAATCTAAGTTCTACTGTATGGAATCTCCCAAAATGTTTTTACTGTACATTTTGCCTAAATAGCAAGAAAATAGTGAGAAAAGTTGTTTTTTCTAAAAAAAAAAAAAATAGTTGAGCATTTATCTCCTCCAAGGAATCTGCTTATACATCAAGTATTGTAAACTGTAGAAACCTGATCTGAATGTGGTCTTATTCTAAGCCACTCTTCCCCCAGAATGGGTATTTTTAGAACAAATCCTTACTGGAAGCTGTCTGTGATTTTTGTTTTCTTTTGATTTTGCCATTCTATTCTCAAAGTAAACATTAAACAAAAAAAACTATTAAAATAAGCATTCTTGTTAATGAATGAAGGCTTCATTCTTGTTAATGAAGGCTTTAGTAAACTTTATATTTTATCATTATTCCAAAGGAGGACACAAAACATGTTTAGCAATAAACAAAAATACCACTCTTGTATCCATCTGGCTTTTACTAATGAGTTATGGTATTGGAGTAGAGGGATGTAGAAAACTGAACCTCACAATCTTCAATTCTAAAAAGTATAAAGGATTTGTGTACACAAATGGACACAAATACACAGATTTGTGTCTCTGCAAGGGAAGTCCATGTAACAGTGATTCTTATTAGGTAAGGATTAGGACCCTCTCTGAAGATATCATGAAAAACTAGGAAACCTTGATTCAGAAAAGTCCATGCATGTACACATTTATGTGGTGGGCTTTTTGTGTTTTTGCCCCCTCAGTACCTTATAAACATTGTTCTTGTGCTTGAGGATTTTTCCACCTTATGAATCTGCATATCCCCAGAAGAGACACCATAAATTCACTTCCTATAGATGCAAACCATGGTACAGACACATGGCCTAGAACCAACCATTCAGGTACAAATGTACAAGGCATTTGGAAGCAGGGATGTCCCAGATTCCCTCTGGCTAGGACAAAGGCAAAGATGGTGAGCCTTCAGAAACAGCATGGGTAGAGGTCCTGGCACTGTGCTCCATGGCAGCTGGTGAGGTGTGGTGAGTCCATCCAAGAGCATAGGCAGGAGTTCTTCCCCAGAGCAGTCTGAGCTATAATGTAGGAGTTGTTCCTAGCTCTGTAGCTTCCAAGCCTAGTTCTCAGACCCTTTTAGGGATGTGATGCGCTGTCTAAACCCTTTAATAAAGTCTTAAACTATGTCTGTAACAGAGAGCTCTGACTGTTCCACACATAAAAAACAACTTTTGCACATAGTTCCAATATTTTGTAAGACCTTTAGAAGACTATTCTTGGCTTACCTCTCTTAGACTACACAGGTGCTCAACATTAATAATATAATATATGTAATAGTGTAATGCAAGTGGAAAAATCAAAAGGGAAATGGAGAATGATGACAAATAGGGCTTCTTGGAGTGAAAGAATACACATCTGCTGGAATAACAGATTTGGCTCTAGCCGCTAACTGCCTAGTCATTCAGCACTGGGTGGTATCTAAGTCCCATTCCCTGAATCTGGGTGATATCATGGCCAACAGAATGAGATGAGAGTAATTGCGCGTCACTACCAAGGCCAGTTCAGCTAGGTGTTACAGCCTCTGCCTTGAGCCACCATGTAAGACTTTGAACAACCACAGACCATCATGCTGTGAGCAAAAGACTGAATGAACAGGCATGTGAGGTGCATCCGAGGTACTAAAAGCCAGTATCACCTGCCAGATGGGCCTCCATAGCTTTTCATGCAAATTAGTAAACTAACCCAGAACAATAGATGTGGCCTGTCCTGGGCAAGAATGATGTAGGGTCACCCTACTGAGAATCTCCTCGGAGCTCAAGACTGGGGTCTTTCTTTACCTCTGTAGATTTCCTTAAAAGGAAGCGAGGGTTCTTGAGTTAGGAGATTACACAATTCCCCATTCCCTGTCCTTAAGGATAAGACCAGCAGCTGAATCACACGAGACAGCTGAAAATGAGTAACAGAACACAGCTGGGACTTCACAAGCTGAAAAGCATAACTAAAGGGAATGACTCAGCTCCCACCTTTGTTATCGGCAAGAAATGTGAGCTCACCATTTTCTGAATTTTTTTAAAAGATGCTAGAGATTTTAAATTTTAAGTTTAATTTTCAACTTAAATTTGACTTAAAATTTTCAACTTAAGTTCACACTTTAGACATTTTTTAAGGTAGTCTGTATGGGCCAGAGGAGTTCGATGAATTTTTCAGGCTTATGGACCAAATTAACTTAAATGCTCTACTACCACCTTTGAGTGTCTGCTAACCCTGGCTCTCTGTGGACTCACTTCAGGGTAACTGGTGTTTGTGTTAGAGTGTGGCCCGCTGTGTCACAAGCCTCTGCTTTCTTTGGTCTCAGAATTCTAGATTGAAGTTAATTGAAGCTCCTTTCTGTACCTTGTGTGAAAGGAGTTTTAACTCTATCATAGTAGTCTACATAAATGTCCACCTCCATGCAGAATAAGAAATAGAAATTATTAACTCCATGTATTAGTCACCTACTGTTATCATAATGCTATGTAATAAACATCCTAATAGATCACAGATCTGGGCTGGGTTCAGCTGGATGGTTCTGCATTAAGCTGTGGGTCCACTAGACTATGCATATCAAATTTGCTCTTCATAGGAGAGGCAGCTACCCAAAAGAAGCTCTTCTGAAAAATCGCCAGGATGAAAAAGCCACACTGAACTGCACAACTTCAGTTAAGGCCTCTGTCTGCCTCCTACCTGCTAACATTTTATAAACCAAGTTACATGGCCAATCCCAAAATTAAAAGAGCAAAAAAGAATCCTCTGCCCACAACAGAAAGGGGAGAGAAGTGAATACTTACTGAAATAGAATCCAAATTCTAATACCCAAGAGGTCTTTTTCAAAAGCTCATTTTCTTTCTAAATAATTCTCCCATAAACGCTCTCTCCCAGGCTTTGCTTGCTCCCTGTGGAGCTGATGAACTCTGGGACTTCACCACCAGCGGACTCTGGCCTGCTGCAAAGCACGCGGTGGGTGGCAGCGGATGCCGGGGGCTTGGAAGCTCCCAGTACAAGTGCTCTAAATTAGGAACAAAGCATTCCTCGGACTACGTCAAACTTTAAAAATAAGACTTTGCTCCATACACAGCTAATGACCTTGGTGAGGACATTCAAATGCCTCATATGAGATGTTCAAGTAATTACTTACGAGCAGTTTCCATAAGGTTTTCCCATCCCATCTGTCCCTGCCTCTGAGGTCTCTCATCCTCCTTTTGTCTTGGTCTCTGTTCCCAGGCAGGCTGTTCTGCACAGAACGTGATCCTTGGCCAGTTTCACAGATGTGATCTGTGCAGGCAAACTTCTTAGGCACATCAAGAGATGCCCTTCTAATGGAAGAATTCTGAAAGTAGGTTCTTTGATATGAATATTGCTTACTTATTCTACTGTCATGGTGCATTCTAAGGAGAAAAGTCAGCCACTTTCGTGGCATTATTTCTCTCAGGCAGAGCCTCAAGGGACTAGGGTATAGGGCACAAACTCCTTTAAAATGTCTTTTTCTGAGGAAATTGTGGAGCAAGGTTAACTTATTGCGAATTCAAGCCTGAGTGGAAGTGCCCCCACACATTCCCTAATGTTTCATTGCAAACCCTGGAAGCAAGCTGCACAATAAAACCTTGAAGCAAATACTAGTCAGAGTGGATGGACAGACAGGATGTACCTCCTCAGCAACTCTCTATTCACTGTAGCTCCCAGAGGTAACTGGACAACCGTGGCCAGCTATCAATCAATGTACATGATCACATTCCAAAGAAATACAAGTCCCTAGGTTTTTTTTTTTTTAGAAAAAGTTAAATGAATTTAACTCTTTCAAGAAGATGCAAATGGTGTCAAGGTAGAGGTAAATATTATCACATAACATGAGACAGTTTTCTCCCCATCACCAGCTTCTTGAAGTCCTAAATAGCCCAGCAACTATTTAACCATATTTGTTTCTTCCAATTCTTTCTTTCTCTCCCAAAATCACACACACGCACAAGACCAAGAACTTAAGCAGACAAGCAGGAGATTTCTTGTGAGGTACAGAGGCAACGGACACACATCGGTGAAATGTACGCCCTGGTCACACTTGCTCTAGTCAATTTCCACACCTCAGGCCAGTGTTGTTTTTTACACTGGGCCCTAAGGCCCTTTGGTCAAGCATCATATTCAAAGTCACACTATGTGTCATATGAAATAGATAATCAAAAAGGCCCTACCACATAGCACAGGGAAATCTACTCAATCCTCTATCATAACCTACATAGGAAAAGAACCTGAAAAAGAATATCATATGTATATGCATAACTAAGTCACTCTGCTGCATGTACCCCTGAAACTAACACAATAGTGTAAGTCAATTATACCCCAATATAAATTTTTTTTAATTTTAAGCCATATTTGTTGTTGAAGAAAATTAAAATGCAACCTGAAGACCTTGGGTCAAAACTCAGTCCCATCACTTAACTAGCTCTTTGAATTTGTACAGGTTCCTTTGTTTTTGTTAACTTCTTTCCTCAACTACAAAACAGGGATAAAAGTTCCTACTTCACAGTATCATGGACCCTGGACTTCCCCAGTGGTCCAGGGGTTAATACTCCATCTTCCAGTGCAGGGGTAAGGGTTCGATCCCTTGTCGGGGAACTAAGATCCCACATGCTGTGGGGTGTGACCAACAACTTTAAATAAGTAAATAAACAAAAGTGGATATACTATTAAAAAGTAACAAAAAATCAAATGATATAGTGAACATGGAATCTGGAGACAAATGGGCACTCTACAAACCTGGTCCAATCCTGAGAGACAGTCCAGGTGGGAAATATTACCTCAATAAATCATTTCTTGAACTTGCTCCCTCACTTCCCTCCTGAAACTTAAGAAATATTAAAGCTCCCTGAAGAAAGGGCTTCCCAAGTGTCTCAGTGGTAAAGGATCTGCCTGCCAGTGCAGAAGATGCATGAGACACAGGTTCAGTCTCTGGGCTGGGAAGATCCCCTGGAGAAGCAAGTGGCCACCCAATCCAGTATTCTTGCCTGGAAGATCCCATGGACAGAGGATCCTGGGGGACTATAATCCACGGGGTCACAGAGAGTCAGATAGGACTTAGCGACTAAGCAAGCACACACAACTTCTATAGGCTGGACATCCATTGTTGAGAGTTCTTCCCCATGTACTAGTACAGTTAGAGTTAAAAAGATGGTGGAGGATGAGTTAGACTCCCTGGATCATCACTGACTGAAGGGCAAATTCCAAGGAGCTGTCTGAATCTCTCCATATACCCGCTCAGTCCCATTCAGAGGTTTTCCCTGTTGGTGGCCCTTGTAAACTTCACTGAGCTTCAGTTTGTCTTTCCCTTCTTTATCTGACTATCAAAACCATGCCTGAAATGTCTGGTCCCTGGAGAGCATTAATCAAGCTATCTGGATTTTAGAGTAGGTTGCCATTTATCCAAGCTGGTGTCAAACCCAAGAGGAGGTTTTCTGAATTGAGGCTGGTAGGGACAGCTGCATGAGCATACGGAATCTGCGGACCCTGAGAAGGAGTGCTGGAGGATGCAATGAAGCTTTGAGTCATAACTGAGGCAGAAGGGATGTCATTCCTATAACTCAATGCCTGTAGTTTTAAATCATTCTCACAGAAGTTCTGTAGGAGGGGGCCACGGTTCTGGAGAGTTTGATAAACCTTCTGGTCACTGATCTGAGAATACTAGAGAAAGGCCAAAGCTTAGGTCTTCTTAGAGGAAAGAAGTTATTATGTGGACATGATCCAGAACTGTTCTCAGGGCTTTTCATAGAAGCCATTACCTACCAAGGAGAGAGAAAGCTTAGCTAATGGCCAAAGACTAAACTCACATACTGGTAGAGGGCCTCAAAAAAAAGAGAAAGTATGTCGTTTCCAAACAACAAACATCAGTTTTCACAGGAAAGTCGGTCTGGCAGTATGTCAAGAATTTGTGATTTCGTTTCATTCACTCAAGCTTCTGGCATCTTCTCACTGTTAGACAGTTTCCTCTACTAAGAAAACAGTCATCTGTTGGCGCCATATGCTTTCCAGGATAAGAATTCTTTCTCATTTTGCACCTGCTTTGTTGAAAGTTTCAATAACAAGTTTGTAAACAGAAATGTCTTCTCAGACATACGGAGAGAGAACTTCAGTGGAGCTCTCTGTTATAAAATCACCACACTGCTTAGAAACGGGTATCTGTCTCTTGAACAAGACTCTGAATCACCATCCCCCACCCCAAAGGTAAGGACATCATCTTACTTGGCTTCCAGTGCTTGAGACACAATAGACACCCAATCCCTTCTGGCTGATATCATAAATGAAGGGACTAAAGTGATGCAATTAGTTTGCATTGTCTTTCTTTTCAAAGCCCACTGTGAAACTTGTCCTACATTAGTTTACAGGAAACTATAAAAGGCACACTCTTTTTAAAATTTATTTATTTTTAATTGAAGGATAAATGCTCTACATTATTATGTTGGTTTCTGCCAAACATCAACATGAAGCAGCCACAGGTACACAAATGCCCCTCCCTCCTAAGCCTCCCTCCTACCTCCCTCCCCACCCCACCCTTCTAGATTGTTTCAGAGTCCCAGTTTGAGTTCCCTGAGTCACACAGCAAATTCCCATTGGCTATCTAGTTTACATACAGTAGTGTGTATGTTTCCATGTTCCTCTCTCCACATAGCCCACCATCTCCTCCCTCCCCACCCCAGCATCCATAAGTCTGCTCTCTATGTCTGTTCTCCACTGCTGCCTGAATAAAGGTTCTAAATTCACAAATCTTTCTGGATTCTAAATGGCACATTCTTGATGGATGAAAAAAGTTTTATATTTACACATATATGTGTGTGTTTGCTTTAGTATATGAAATAGTATGTAGTATATTCTTTATATAGATACATGTATGCATAGAGTCAGGCCTTGGCTCAGATGGTAAAGAATCTGCCTGCAATGCAGGAGTATATATAGAACCTCTTTCATTTTTTTTTAATCAGCACTTATAACTAGTAATTACCCTTATCTAGCTACCAGTAAGTATTAGAAATTAGGTAGAATTGATCACTGTTTCCAGTTGATGAGCCAGAAACCCCCAAGTACTCCCTTTCTTGTCCAGGTAGTTGTAATCTGGTAAATCAATGCATTCAAACTCTCCAAGGATGTCTCTCTAAACCCTTTATGCCCAAGTGTGGTCTTTGGACATCATCTTGGGGCTTATTATAAATTTGGGACTTTGTCTCTACCCTAGACAGTAAGATCTGCCTTTTAACAATATTTCGGGCTGGCAGGCCACAGTTGCGAAGTTTACAGGACTCTGTGATGGACTGCCCCACTATACCCAGAGAGGTAGCTTAGGCCTAAGACAAGGAAGTTGGACTTCTAACAAAGAGGAGCCTCCTATAGCCCAGCACAGATCTTCCATCTCTCTTCTTGGATTTGAAATCAATGCAGGGCTGGTCACTCCCAGACCCATTCCCTCCCCTCTCTTAAAACTGTTGACTGGGGAAATTAAGTACTTTGGATAAAATAGATTAAAAAATATTAATATCAGCTCTAAAATTTGGGAAATTATTTCCCCCAATGCTTTGTTTTAGTGCCTTGTCAGCCTGGGCTGTTTTTCCTTCGAATGAAGTAATTGTTTACTTACTCTCTATTTGACCTTGCACGGAGCTTATGAACATGCAGGTTTAGGTTTTCAATGTTTCTAAAGATGATTACAATGGTGATGATGATAGTGATGGTAATGCCATGCAGAGAGCACTTCAAAAGCTCCCTCCTAACCATTCTCACCCATCTGCTCAGAGTTCTAAGGAACCCATGATTTTCAAACCAAGTTTTGTGGAACCCTGGGTCTTACGGTCACACAGAGGAAGAGGAGGGGACAGAGGGAGAGGAGGCAGCTGGACAGCTTGGCAAACCCCACAGAATGAGGCTGCTATCCAGAGGATGAGGATGAGGGAGCATCTTTGCAATGATCAGTTTTCTATATTAAAGACTGACTGTTTCTTTGCAAATAAGTTTTATTTGGACATAGATTCTCCTCTTAAAGTAAGTCATTGGCCTCAATTATTGTGGTGGTTGTATGGTTAGTAGGTCTTGTATTAATGTTAGAGGGTATGCTGACTGAAGCCGCCCACCCTGGTCAGGCACCATAGTAACCCTTGGCGTGAGTTATTTTACAGCAAGGGGTCCTGGTAGGGAACATGGAATTAACAAGCCACAACCACCTAGAAGAATTCAGAAAACATTAAGAGGAGATATCGCATGTCCTACGAAACTCCCAGAATCCTACTTGCTGGAATCTCTTTTGGCTGAGCAATGCATGAGCCACCAGGAAGGACCCTGGGTCAGAACAACTGGCAGAGACAACCCAGAAACTGACCCGTTACCGTAAAGCTGAGACTGCGAGCCACGTGGTAGAGCAGTTCTCCTGGGTTTCCTGCCGCTTTCTGCACGGGGAACCCCTCTCAGCAAAGCCTCTTTGTCAGCATGTGTGTCTCCTCAGACAACACATCCCCAAGCATTAGGCAAGAGCCCACCTTCCAACCCTGCAACAGTAAGATATTTCTGCAAAGGAAAGAGAAGTATTTAAGAGATGTTTCTTTAGTGAAACAGTGAAAAGCTACATTTTGGGTTGGAGCACATTTTTCACCCCATGGATATTGATAGAATCTGCTTACACATTTCAGATTCAGACCTAGGTTGCAATGATACCATGAGATGTAATGGTGAGGGAAATATAAACGCTGATGGCATTTAAAAATTTTTTAAGTTTTCAAATTCTTTAATAAACCTGTAACACACAATCAAAAAATTCTATAGAGTCTCTGTGCATTCCAGATAGGGTGATTTTTAAATCTCTCCTTGGAACGTGTTACACTTGGTTTTGTCTGGAGTTGAGAGAATGTGCTAGATATTCCCTAATGACCTGCTTCACCTCAGCACTTTCATCATTCTGAGTTTTCTTTGTTATTACTGAGGTAGAAAGCTATATCAATCCAGAAACCTTATGGCAACAAATTTATACCTCTGATCTCTCCTTTTGTTGTCCGTTCAGTTTGCCCTCATTTTGGTTCATGTTCTTATCAATTTTTAGAAATACACCAAAAAAAGAGAAGAAACAGGAATTACCTCCATTTTTTAATTGTTATTACCATAGGTGTGTAGCAAATGGAATTTTTCAAAGATGGACCCCAAATCCCATCCCGTATGTTCTTCTTACAGTGTGATGGTGGCATTCATTCCATCAAGTCATGAGGCTATTTTCTTTCCCCTTGAACCTGGACAGATGTTTTGTGATTGCCTTTGCCAACAGAACAGAAAGGAATAACGGTAAGACTTCTAAGACTGTATCATAAGTAAGGCACTTCTACCTTGGTCCCTTGGGAAACTTGCTTTTGAAACCTAGCCACCAGGCTGTGAGGAAGTCCATGCCACAAGGGAAGACCACGTGTAGGTATTTCAGCTGAGCTTCCAGTCACTGATCCCCAGGCATATGCCTAAGGAAGACTTCAGAGGACATCAGCCTCCCTGACAACATGACAGCAGCCCCATGAGCTACCCTGCCAAGCTGAGCCCACTGAACCCTTAGAATCATGAGCAATAACAAGAAAATCTTTACAGTTGTTTTAAGCCACCAATGTTGGGGTTATATATTACACAGCAATGGATCAAACACTCAGCATCTTATATTTATTAGGACAGAAGAAGCTGTGATCTATGCTTCTGAATTTTCTGTCTGGAATAAGTGATTCATCATTAGAAATGGAGGCTATTAATTTTCTTATAAACCAAGCATCACTCTACCCTCATAACTAATTTGACTAATTTCTTCACTTTCATCATGACAAACCATTCAGCTGTCAAGGTCTTCAGATACTTGATATTTGCAATGTCTTCCAAATATCCTTATGCTAAAATTTCTCCAGCCCCTTAGCCTCCTGTTTCCATATTCCCAGTTCAACACACAACTACCAGACTTTTTTAAAATTACATTTATATTGTCATTCTGTTGCCCCCAAATCCCTCCAAGATACATACACTATTTAAACTAGAGTTGCAAACTCAGATAAGTGCAGAGATGAAAGATCAAGAGAGTCCTGACCATGTTCAAGTCTACACTTCAGCCTCCATCCCATACCTTATTTCAGACAAAAAAAAAATCTTTTTGTTTTCATTTACAGCAGTTCAAGTTGAGTTTCTTTCACTTGCAAGCAGAGAAGTCCTGACAAATACATTAGGAGCAGCTCTCAGAATCCAGCATAGTCCCAGGCCCATAACAGTTAATAGGAAGGAATACAATGTTATAGTGCACAACTGAAAAGATTGACCAACTTTTAAATTGACAAAAGAGACCAATGTTGGCAAAAATGTGGAGAACTGAGACTCTCCTTCAGTGCCATGAAAATGAACATTAGCTCAATCATTTTGAAGCCTCTTTGACATTGATTAAAACTGGATATGTAGGTATATCCTGGGGACCAGTGACGCCAACTCTAAGTACAGACATAATAGAAATGTATAAGTCGCTGTTGTTTAGTTGCTAAGTCATATCCAACTATTTTCAGCCTCGTGACTGTAGCATGCCAGGCTCCTCTGTCTGCCACTATCTCCCAGAGTTTGCTCAAATTCGTGTCTGTATAGTCAAAGCTATAGGTTTTCCAGTAGTCACGTACAGATATAAGAGTTGGACCATAAGAAAGCTGAGTGTCGAAGAACTGATGCTTTTGAACTGTGGTGTTGGAGAAGACTCTTGAGAGTCCCTTGGACTGCAAGAAGATCCAACCAGTCAATCCTAAAGGAAATCAACCCTAAACATTCATTGGAAGGACTGTTGCTGAAGCTGAGGCACCAATATTGCGGCCTGATGTGAAGAAAATGACCCTGATGCTGGGAAAGATTCAAGGCAAAAGGAGAAGGGGGTGGCAGAAATGTAAATGGAATTCACAAAAGACATACAAGAGGCTACTCTCTTCTTAGTAGCCTCAAGCTAGAAACAATTCAAGTGTCCTATAGTAGAATGGACAAATAAGTTGTAGTGTATTTATACAAGGAGATATTATACAACAATGAGGATGGATAAACTTCAGTTAATGTAACAGCATAGATAAGTCTCACAAATGCAATGTTGAGCATAAGAAGTCAAATAAAGAAGTGTATATATTGCATAATTTTTCTTATAAAATACAAAACAGGAGAAACTAATTTTCACTGTTAGAAACAAGGAAAAGCTTGTTTCTTGTTAGAAACAAGAAAAAGCTCTTATGGAAGAGTTTTAATGGGAAGGGGACCTTGGGGCCTAATATATGGACTCCAATGTGTAGACTCATGGTCTGTAGCACTTTTATAAATTTTTATGAAAAATGTATTTACAAAATCAGAGTAGAAATGGTATTGTGGTTCCCTGGACAGTGATGTGCCAGCCAGCTTCCTCAATGCCCTCTGACACATCCTTTCTCTGCAGCAGACAAGGGAGGAGATGAGGACTGTGAGAAGCACAGCCTGCCCATAAAGGAGCAAAGCCATCAACAGAAAACACTTCTGTGTCAAGGGAAGAACACGGTCCCGATTTTCCCATCTGTCACACCATATGCAGCAACATCTATCAACACCCAATTTGCTGCATGTAGTTAAGGACGCTCCTTCCGTGTAGGAGAATAACTCGCCTCAATTAGATCTTAAGATGAACATTTTTGAAGTTTGATGTTCTGTGAGTCAAGTCATTATCATTTCAAGCAGCTTCAAGTCAACAGAATTGGATCCTGGACTTATCAAACTCAGAACTCCATACCTACAATCTAAAATCCCAGTAATACCATCTCAGTCCACAATCTTTCAATTTTCCTTCCTTTTCATCATTTTTCTATGCTAACTTTTTTTTTTTTAGACCTTGACCCACAGGCTGTTCAACTCTCAGGCATTAACCTTCTATGCATGGTAATTCCCCTGACCCATTCTCAGGGATTTAGTAATCCCTACTAGTCTGATTACTAACTTTTATTCTTTTGATCTTCAATAACATATACCTAGAAAAACCTCACTCCTACTATTCAGGTTGTTTAAAGCCCTACAACTAATCTTCTGAAATCCAATAGTGAAAAGTCACAACCAGCTTCCTACAAAATCAGGTTCTCTGACAAATGCTGGGCTTTTATCTCTGCCCAGTAACTCTCTTTCAAGTCCATAGTCAGTATGATCTCCAAGTCACCTAAAGGACAATTTCAAATTTCCACACATTCCCTCATTTCAGCTACTCTAGCACCTCCTCTTTCCTCCCATTTCCATAAGAAAATCCATCCAGTGAGATCTCCCTCCTTCAGTCTGGTTTCATGGGTGTTCAGCCCATGCAGTCACACAAAGCCCAGGCTTGGTTTAGTACTCTGCTGACACTGCCTTAAAATTCTTAATAACCTTTATACAGGCTCCCACACTTTCATTTTGCCCTGAACCTCAAAAATCATGCAGCAGGTACCGCTCTCCTTCCATACACTGAACTCTAACTTCCTGTGTGATGGTTTTTGGAAGTAGGGTCTTTAGGAGATGAAGAGCTCACCAGGGTGGAGTCCTCACAAATGGAATAAGTGCCTCAGTAAGAAGAAACCACAGAACTAGCTAGCTCTCTTTCAGCCATGTGAGTGTACAGTGAGAATTAAATCATTTCTGAAACCCAGAAGAGAGTTCCCACCAGAACTCAAATAAGCTTGCATCCTGATCTCAGACTTCCAACCTCCAAAATGATAAGAAATGCTTTTCTATTGTTTATAAGCCGTCTAGTGTGGTACTTTGTCATAGCAGCCAAACCGACCAAAACACTAGTCCCATGAATGCCATTCAGTACACACTCAACTAATGCCTGATAAATCACTTTCAGAAGTTCCATATGATTCTGTGGTTATTTTAGCTGATTCTCAAGGAATTTTATATAGGAAGCAACAAAACATATCCGATGGGTTATATGGAAAGAAACAGAATCCTATAAACTTAGTTTTTGGCCACTGACATTTTTAAGAATCTAATTAAATCTGAACTCTGTCCCTAAAGAAATGGTTGTACAAATTCAGGGGGTTGAATAAAATTTTGTTAAATTCCTAAAATTTATCTATAGTCTCTAACTTGAATTACACCCTTTCCCATGTATTTCTTGCCCTTAGAAACACAAGCTCTAGCTTGAAGCTGGGCAACAGAGAATTAGGCACCACCAGGACTTCTGACCCAGAGATATGCCAGCTTTGCCAGCAAGGATGGGGTCAGCCTTCACTGGAGAACCTCAGCACACAACCCAGCCCAGCCCTGTTCCTGAATAACCCAGCGAGCCCTCCATGCATCCGGGCCCGCCTCTCCAACTCTGCACTGAACCCAAGGAGGCTCAGTCAGCTTGGCCGAGAGCTGTCTGCACTGTTTCCCCCAGCTGAGAGCTGGGTTACTGTCACAGCTGCTATAATACTCTGGAGTCACACTGGGGCTAATATGGAAGCAAGCCCCCTCCCCCCCAAATTCCCTCCCCTGTAATGACCCAGCAAGGACAGCTTCCTACTGCAAGCATGTGTCCTCCAGCATAAGCTGCATACCGAGATGACATGAAGGCAGGACCCAGGACTTCTCCCAACCAAAGCTATCAGCATGCAGTGATCCCTGGGCAGACTCTATGGAGCGCGCAGAGCTTTGGAGGAGGAGCCAGGTGGCCACTGTCCTATCTACTAGGGCATTTTGAGGTTTGAAGGGAAGGGAGAACATTTTTCTTAAAACAGCAAATATTTTCAGTCTTGTGGGCTTTATGATCTCTGTCACAATGCTCAACTTTACCCTTGTAGCAGAGAGCAGCCCTAAACCCTCCTTAAAGGCATGGGCATGGCTGGGCTTGGCCTCCTGGGTATACTTTGCCAACCCCTGGGAGTGAGCGCTGCTCTCTGGAAACTGCTTCCAGGCACCACTGTAGGTGCTGGACCACACAGGGACGACCCATCCGTCCATCAATGTAGCCCTGGTCCTGTTCACAGGGAGAAGGTGAAACCATGTACATTGAAGTAAAAGACTGACTCAAGAGTTAATGGCTGGGAAATGTGAAGATGTAGAAACAAAATAGCTCTCAGGCTGGGAAACTGCTAACAGTTTAGATCATAATTCTGCCACATAGCCGAATCACCAAACTCTCAGTTTCCGGAACCATATAGATAAAGGCCGGACACGCATTCCTAAGTTGTTTTCACAGGAAGCAGACCTTCTCTGGATGAACACTGCTGACTGCAAGAACATTGACCCGAGACTGCTTGGAACCAGGAGGTTGATAATGCTTGAAACTTTGGCTTGATGCCAACTAATCCTAGAATTGTCCACGAGCTGACCACACCCTGCTCCCTGAACACTGTAAAACTCTACCCACTCCAGTGTGGGTCATGTAATCTTGGGGGCATTAACCCTCTGTAGCCTCCTGTGGAGGGCAAAGCAATAAAAGCCATTCTTTTCTACCCAAAACTGTCTCCATGTTTCTCTTCAGCACCAGTGAATAGCAGCCAAGTTTCAGCAAAAAAGATGTTCAGATTTCTGTGCCTCTTAAACTAGCAAATTCGGCTATGCTAAGTCCAACCCTGGGTGAGTGGATTCATTTGCACTGGAGATCTCACGATCATTTTAAATTCTCCAAAGTAACAAAAACCTCACATTCAGTACCTCTTGAGAGTGGCTGGAATTTACTTCTTTGTTGGAAGTGCAGAATTGCCAGGAGTATCTATTCAGCTTCTTTTAAGGTGTAGAATGTGGAGACAGGAGATGAGATAGTAGGGTTCACATGATACAGTGCTGAATCTCAGCCCAGTCTGTAAAGTATTAGGAACGATTTGGTCTCTCATCTTCAATCAGGTATTAGGGATGGTGCCCCCAGCATCCCACAGAGCATCACAAGACTCGAGTAAGAGCACAGGGGAAATGCTCTGCAGAAGGGGGAATCGTGACTCTTAGGCCCAAGGGACTCAGGATGCACAATACCCTCTTTAACATAGAGAGTGCGTGCTCCCCACTGAATTGTGATGAGGACCAAACAAGGAAGCTGCCTGAAGGCTGAAACATGGTCTCTGGCACATTCTGAAACCAAGACTAGCTTACAGCCAGTCAAGCAGCAGCCAGCTGCTGGGCCTGTTCTGGATGAAACCACCACAGCCCCACCCATTAGAGCATTCCCTAGATGAGCTGAATTTAAAAACACAAAATCAAACCTCTGTACTACCTTCTGAGCCATATAGGTTAGGAGGCAGAAACTTAGCGTTGTTTCATTGCTTTATTTGGCCTCAAAAAGAACTTTTAATTGTTTATTATTGCCTGCCATTTCCATGGGACCAACAATATCCTCTAAAGCAAAATCTGCTGTTTAAGCCTATGGAGGGCCTTAAGGATGGCTTTTTTTTTTTTTTTAAATAGGAACTGCCATTTCCTACTTATCTTTAATTCTCACTTCAATACTTTAGTATCTCCTCCTTCATTCATTCATTATGTCATTCACAGTAGGTGTCTGAGCACCATTCATAGCAGTGAATGGACCTTGTAGCTAAGAGATAATAAATAAAAATGTTAAGTGTAAAGTATTCAGCTGCTGGTAAATGCAGCAGAGGAAAAGCAAACAGAGGGAACAGGACACGAAAGCTAGGATGGAGAAGTCTGGTTACTTGATGCAAGGTGGCTGAGGGATTCTTCTCTGGGAGCCTTGAAAGAGCAAGCGGCACAGAAAGAGGCAGGAAAGGTGATTCCAGCAAATGTGAAAAGCGAACTTCTGAGTGGCTTGTTGCCACATTGAAGGTTACGGAAGCCAGTGTGAATGGAGCAGAGCGAGCAGGAGAAAGTGTTGAGGTCACAGAGGAGAAAGCCAGGGGCCATTATGCAGTGCCTGGCAGGTTTATGATCTCAGTAGGCGGGGAAACTGTGATGATTCTAGGTAGAACAACATCCTGTCCTCATAGGCTAGCTGCTGGTTGAGAGACAAACAGAAAGACAGAAGTAGACAAGGCATCCACTGACAAATCCAGGGAGAAGAGATGGAGCTCGAGAATAGGGTGATACCAGTGGAGGAGGTGAAAGAGTGTTAGATTTTGAATGTACTTTAAGCAACAGTTGTCAGAATTTGCTGATGGCTTGCATGCCAGGTATGACAGAGGAAAGGAGTTTAGGATGACTCTAAGTTATGCAAAGTTAAGGTGAGCAGACATATTCCACTAGGGAGTAGCGCTCCTCCAATATGAAAGTGCCCCCAAAGGAGAGAGACGGGCTCCAGGTTGGACATTTACAGTCAGCCAGCCTTCTCTTTGCATTTCCTGAGACAAAAGATAGGTGGGCTCCAGTTGAAGAATTTACAACCAGTCTCCTGTTTGCCCTCTGAAATGGAAGTAACAGCAGAAACAGGGTAAATAGCCAGTCTTTGTCTCATAAACATTTCAAGAAAATAGTCATGGCAAGGATGAAGAGAGGCAAAACTCTGTTTGAACAAAGGATTAAGGGATCTCCACTTCCCCTTTCTAGGATAAGGGAGACACGACACGTGTGCAGAAAGGCTCCTTGGAGCCAAAAGTCAGAGGATAATTCCAGGCCATAAGGAGTCTTGCTCCTCCCAGAAGCCTTCACTTTGAGATCCATCTTGGCTAAGAGGTGAGTGCACACCCCAGGGGAGGGTCCTAAGGCAAATTAACCAGGGGAGGGGACAAAGCAAGACGATGGCCCCAGGGAAGACAAGTCCTGAAAACTGCCCCTTTGAAAGAATTTAAGCTTCCCAAAGGTGTGACTCTCTCTCTCAGCCTTCCCATGCACCTTTCTTCATGTACTTTTCAAAAACTTACTTTACTCTTTACCTTGTACCTCCTCACCTGAATTCATTCTTGACTAGGTAGGCAAGAACTAGGGATGCTAGCCATCAATGCTGGCCCCTCTGGTCCGGTGGTTAGGACTCCCGGTCTGGGAAACTAAGACCTTGCTTCCAGCTACTGCTCACTGCTGTTTGCTGCGAGCTGCCATTTACTGCTATGCATATCCAAAATCAAAATCACCTGGGGTTAAAATGCAGGGTCTGAATCAACAGCTTTTGGAAGGGCCTGAGATTCCTCATCTCTAACAAGCTCCCAGGTGCTACTGGTGATACAGGTTCATGGATCAAACTTTGCCCAAACTGTTAAAGGATGCCATTCATCTTAGTCCAGGTAAAAACCTGAGCTCTGGAGCCAAAATACCTAGTAGGTTCATGTCCTGGTGACATTCCTAACAATGTCACCATGGACAAGCTGCTACCCTACTTACATTTCAGTTTCTTCATCTGTTAAGATAAGAAATCACTGTGAGAATACAATGGGTTAGAAATACGAAGTCCTTAGAACAATGTCCAGCACATAGTAAACACATAAGGTGTATTGTTTGTTACAATTGTCATCACTATTATCCTTATTTTCTTTTGGCCAGACAGAGTTTTCCCTTTCCTCAGTCCTTTGGTTTGTACTGTGTTTGTCTTAGAAAAGTTGGTAAGATTCCACTGGGAACCAAGAAGTATTCTAGAAGACAAATTATCTAGAGATGACCTGCATCTTTGGAAGTTCTAAGTCGATAAGATTCTGTGAAAGTCTAGAATGATCTTGACCAGGGTTTATCAAGAGAGAAGGAAACCAAATTCTTCAAAGCACTTCTAATATGGTGGAAACTAAGATCTAGAAGTTGGTGAAAGGCAGGTAGGTTTTTAGCTCCGTGCCTGGCTGTATCTGGAAGTCTTCTAAACCCAAACTCCTTGGCATTGTGGTGATATTTTCTAACAACATCTAAGTAAGAAAGGAGAGATGTGAATGGACCTAGAGACCATCAGAGTGAAGTAAGTCAGAAAGAAGAACGAATTTTATATACTAATACAGATATGTGGGATCCAGAAAAATGACGGAGATGAGCCTATTTGCAAAGCAGAAGCAGAGACACAGGTGTAGGGAACAAATGTAGGAACACCAAAGGGGAAGAGGAGGCACAGGTGTAGGGAACAAATGTAGGAACACCAGAGGGGGAAGAGGAGACACGGGCATAGGGAATAAATATAGGAACACCAGAGGAGAAGAGGAGGCAGGGTGAATTGGGAGATTGGGACTGACATGCATACACTACTGTGTATAAAATAGGTAACTAGTGAGGACTTCCTGTATGACACAAGGAACTCTGCTCAGTGATCCTCCTGACCCAAGGACTGAACCTGAGTCTCTTGCGTCTCTTGCAGTGCAGGGAGATTCTTCACTCCCTGAGCCATCTGGGAAGCCTATCATCACCCAATGTTGCTGCTGCTGAGACGTCGCTTCAGTCATGTCCAACTCTGTGCAACCCCATAGGCGGCAGCCCACCAGGCTCCCCCATCCCTGGGATTCTCTAGGTAAGAACTCTGGAGGGGGTTGCCATTCCTTCTCCAATGCATGAAAGTGAAAAGTGAAAGCGAAGTCAGTCAGTCATGTCCAACTCTTAGTGACCCCATGGACTGCAGCCCACCAGGCTCCTCCATCCATGGGATTTTCCAGGCAAGAGTACTGGAGGGGGTGCCTTCTCTGATCATAATCCTATAGTGTTCCCCTAAAAATCATATGTTGAAGCCCTAATCCCTAATGTGACAATATTTGAAGATAGAGACTTTGGGAGATAATTAGTTTAAGTAGATCATAAGGGTAGTGCCTCAGGATGGGATTAATACCCATCTAAGAAAAGGAAGAACAAGAGGTGTGTCTGTGTGAGGATGCAGAGAGAAGGTCACCATCTATAAACCAGAAAGAGCACCCTCCCTGAGGAACTGAACCAGCCAGCACCTCTATCTTGAAGTCCCCAGCCTCCAAAACTGTGAAAAAATGTACTTCTGTTGTTTAAGAATCTACGATATTTTGTTATAGCAGCTTGAACAGACTAATACATGGGTGATGATATCAGTTTCGTATCTGTCAGTCAGCATTTTTATAAAACAGGAATAGATTTTTTAAATGTCAGAATGCATTGCATATCATAAGGTTAAGCATTGTTTCATGAAATTTTGTGTGTATGTATTGTATGCGTAAAATTGTATGTAAGATGTATTTCTTTTTAGGGTCCTGCTAAAAAGGTGAAAAACCATTTACTATAAACACTAAGGGCTTCCCAGGTGGTGCTAGTGATAAAAAAAAAAAAACTCATCTGCCCATGCAGGAAATATAAGAGGTATGGGTTCAATCCCTGGGTCAGGAAAATCCCCTGGAGGAAGGCAGAGCAACCCACTCCAGTATTCTCGCCTGGAGAATCCCACAGGCAGAGGAGCCTGGTGAGCTACAGTTCATAGGGTCACAAAGAATCGGACATGCCCGAAGCAACTTAGCATGCACATGCAAGCATAAACACTAAACAAAAGTGATTTTCAGAGACTAACCTGGTGCATAATGCTAGCATCTGTAAGACTGAGACCAGCGTCCTACAGCAGCAGGCAGTGTTCAAGCAGCTGTGTTTAGCAATGATAGCTCTGGACCAAGTCCTCTGGATGGCTTTCTGCCTGGTCATGGGAAATAATGACCCTTTGACCTGAGCTAGTGACCCATCTGCACTGGAATTCTAGACAATTTAGAAAGGAGAGACGGGCCCCCAAATGTTTCTTACCTGGTGAGACTGTGGCAAACGTGGTATACTCTAAGTCCCCTACATACAAACCTTTGGGTTGTAAACTTACAAAGATGTGAATGGCCTGTGCATGTCCGATCACGTCAGGTGTGCGTGAAATTGCAGCTTGCCCTCCATCTCCTATTGCTGATGTTCCTTCAGCTCTGCCAGCTCCATGTCCTCTCCCTCCTCAATGCCAGCCCTTGTATGCTAGCTGGAACTAGCTACTGTACTTTCTAAGGTACTGTAATGTAAGATTAAAAATGTTTTCTTTATTTTTTGTGTTTGTTCTGTATCATTTGTGTGAAATATATTATAAGCCTGTTATAGTACAGTACTATACAGGTGATTGTGTTAGTTGGGTACCTAGGCTAACTTTGCTGTACTTATTGGACTTACAAATGTGCTCTCAGAATACAATTTGTTCATATGTAGGGAACATACTGTAATATTAAATAATACCTCTACCCCCAATGAGGTCAAAATGTTATATTAGTAATAAAAAAGATTTTCTTAAATAAAAAAACCAAACCCTCAGAATTTTATTAGAGAATGTCTTATTTCCCAGGAAATTCCTTCCAGAGTAGAAGGCATGAGGTGGATCTGAGAAAGTCTACACTTAGAAACTAAAAGGTAGAAATAGGTTGACTCGATGAATATACCTCAGGGGTGTTTTCTGTAATATGACAAGCATGTGACACCTGCTGTCCCTAATAACTGTTCTCTGCTCTTAATTTTATACTAGTTCAAAGAGTAAATATGCTCATTTGGGTTTTGATTGGCAAATCCGAACAAGAAAGCTCTTGTTTCAGCAGGGCAAAATTTCCCCTTTTCCAAAACACTACCAGTATCAGTGCCAGCCCTGGCTGTGACAGCGTAGGCTTTTGTCCCAAAATAGCTATTAAGGAGCTTGATATCAAATGGAGTAAGTATAGAAATCATTGCTTCAACTGGCTTTGCAGAAACTGTAGAGGGAGAGAGAGCGGAGGAGGCTATCTTGGTGTAGATTCAAATTCCAGTCCTGTCTGAGTGTGGCCTCAGCCTTCTCTGCTGTAATAGGTTCCCTAAACGGTCATATAAGCCTTGGAAGACCAGACACCACCTGAAAAATCTCTCTTTCAGATTATGAATGTGGTGGTTTTAAAACATGACCCTACATTCTTTGGGACCCTTCCCATTAAAAGGTGAGTTCTATGTCTCCTCCACTTGAATCTGAGCTAACTATGGTGACTTGATTGAAATCAATAGAATAGTGCTTCCAAAGCTGTGTCAGGAAAGGTTATCTAGCTTCTGCTGCCTCTCTTATGGCATTTGTTCTGGGAAAGAGAGTTACTATACAAGAGACACAACTTCTCTGAGACTACCATGCTGGAAAGGCCATATGGAACTGCTCCCATCATCAACTGAGATGAGCTTCTGGCTGCCAGTCACGGGAGCCACCACAGGCCTCAGACCATCCGTCATCAAACATCAGCCAGGCCAGCGGATGACTCTTGCCCCAGATATTTGACTTCAACCATAAGAGAGGCCCCAAGGGAACCCTTCCCAATTTCTGAGCCACAAGGTTGTGAGCAAAACTTAAGTGACTGTTTTAGGATGCCACATTTTGTGGTAACTTATTCATGAATTATTGACACAAAATAGTGATCGGGGGGAAGAGTTAACAGTTACTAGAATGACCATCAGCACTGTAAGCAAACAGCTCTGCCAGACTGGGCTCTCTCAGGGCAAAACCACATCCACTCTGTTCCCCCTTGTATCCTCAGGGTCAAGCCCACAGCAGATTCCCATAAGAAATTTGGAAAATGTTTTATTGCTCTTGTACTTTAAAAAAAATATCTTTGGTTATCTTTTTAAATCACAGAAATAAATAAATGTTTACTAAGATTTCCTAACTGACTTCAGGTGGTAATTTTTCTGGTTATAGCTGAAATAGGCATTACAATTTATGGCTTCACCTAACTGCAGAGACCATAGAACATAAACCTATATACAAGAATAAACTGGGGTTAATTTCTTAAACATTGACCTACACTTGCTGATTAGCCATGTTCACACTCCAGCACTCACCCATAGTCATTTGTTTACTGGGAGAGCACACTGCCTTTGGTGTAGATCTCAGGTACCCGGTCAGTGTGTAATGATTCACATCCCACACTGAGGTACACTCACACGCACACAACTGAAATTTGTCTCAACACTTACAAAGTAGCCAGAGGCAGTTTGAAAAATGAAGCAAATTATCAAATAGCAAAAGCCACTTTAAAGGAGCAAAGGCTGAAATTCCTAGATACAGCAGATGGGCTAATCGCCATCCTTAGTCAAGGACTTGACCCTGAGGTTAGTGGCTGTAAGAAAAATGTGTCCATTTCATGACCTGATCTCATATTTGCCTCTTCAGGCAAGCTCCTCCCAGGAACCAAACTCCACTTTTGCCTGCATATTTATAGCCAGGACAGTGTCTCCAGCCACAGCTTTGCATAAGCCTAGAAATATGTCACTTAGATGAGTCATTCTTGCTCATTTAGAATGTCTGAGAGGATAGCCAACGAACCAGACACCCATGGCAGACAGGGTATCTTCACGGATGCTGCTGTGATCCCGTCCTGATGGGTTAGTGGTCCAAATGCTGACTCCTGGTGGGGCATCCTTGATGTTGTTTCTAGGGCACAGGTCCCTGGCAGGAAGAGGCTCTGCTCCAGGGGAGCTCATCAAACACCCCTTCATCTCCCCATCTCCAGCTCCCGCAGTGCACTTCACAATCTCCTTCTGCTGTGGTCCCTCTGCCATCTGAGTGTTCAGGGTAATGGAAAGACAAAGACGGCTCCAGACCAGGCCCCCATTGGGCAAATGACCCAAACTCAAAAACTCAGAACCTTCTCTGTGCCCAAAGTGTGGGTGGGGCTGCTCTACTTCCCCTCCATGTCTTTCCAATTACCTTCACTTGTGCAAAGTGTCAGTGATCCAAACCACACAGGCACGGAGCTGTCAGGTACAGCAAGCAAGTCCCTCTTGCTTCCGGGTAACAAGGCTGTAGGCCCTTCTCACCTGGCTGTGGGGAAGAAAGAGTTATCTCCTTCCCACATCTCATAAGAGGGAATAGATTTCCACCGAAAACTCAGTCCTTGCATCTCCAACAAGTTCCACTAAGACTGTTTAGGCTGGCAGTAGGGGAGGGATGAGAAGATTGTTGAAGCAAAGTTTCTTGCATGGAAAATCCCATGGACAGTGTCTGGTGGGCTAAACTCCTTTTGTCATTTTGAAATGGAATCAATAAAAACCTTAGTGTGAGCAGAGAGAGGTCTTTCTGACTGTGGGGATCTGGTGTATGTGGCCCCATAGTGACCACAAACGTCATCCCCGGGGGTTGTGTTGGCCAGAAGTAGATCTAGAAAGTACCAAGGAGCTCTGGTCCTTTGGGAACAGGCTTAAAAAGGATCCAGGCACCATCTTTAAATCCACATGGAAACATGTGCCAACTGGACATGTTTCTAGAGAAGAATTTGACAACTGGTGCAATGAGAACCTGAAAGTGTGTACTTTAGATCCAGCAGTTTTACTTCTAGGAATCATTCATAAAGAAATGATCAGGAATAAGACACAGGTGTGTGTAAAATGATGCTCATCAACTTGTATTAATTAAATTACTATATTAATTAATACAATGGGATATTATGCAGTTGTTAGAAGCCACATTGTAGTTAATAAAACATGAGAATGTTCATGATACATTAAGTGAAAAAATCCAGCATGAAATAGTACTATGGTATGATCTAGTTCCATGGAGGATGTGCAGAAGATAGGAAAAAAATATTAACAGGTGTTATCTCTCAGGTACAGAGAGATTTTGGATGGTTTTACTTTATTTCCTATACTTTTCTGTTTCCCATATTTTTTTTCAGTAAGTGTATACTACTTTTACAATCAGAAGAAAACAATAAGTAATATTTTAAACAAGAAGAAATAAAATACAGATGAGCAATTAGTTTATCATTTATAGCTGAAGGCTTTAAGATTGAAGGAGATTTGGCCCAGAAGGGATTTGTAGGCGGGATAGAAGGATTACCAAAAGGGATTACTTTGTTTTGATGATAAGGACATTCTTCTGTCATCTGGAGTTAGCTCAAGCAACATTCCGGTCGTGTGTGTGTGTGTGTGTGTGTGTGTGTGTGTGTGTGTGTGTTCGCAGGAGAATTATGAAAGGAAAAAGAAGATGAGGAGGAGGAATTTCCTGGGATTTAACATGACAATAATATTGATAGGTGAGGCTCCAGGCTAACCTCATGGTAACCCTGAATTATGTTTAACGGTCAATATTTATCCATGGATCACAGAGGTTAAGAGCTTGAGCTCTTGAGTTTGAATTGCAGTTCTTTTACTATCTACCATGTGACCCTGGAAAATCGTTTAATCTCTCCCAGTCACTACCTCAGCAAATGACAACAATAATTACATCTACTACATATGATTGTTTTGAATATTCAGTAAGTTAAAACATATAAAGCATTGAGAACATGGTCTTGCATATAATACAAGTCTAATAAAAGTTACCCGTTACGACAATTATGGCAAATAAGTCCCTGGAACACACTGCAGTGGAAAACAGCAGCGTCAGTGTCAAAAAGTCTGAGCTCGAGGACAGATCCCACCACTTCTGAAGAGTGGATGAAGCAGTGACATTTTCAGAGCCCCCTTCTCCAAGATGGGCATAGCGGTATCTGTCTTCCCTTTTCCGTAACACCAGTGAGGAATGAGGGTGAAGTACAATTATTGAAAATGCTGATGAATAGAAGTAGGCTGGAGAATTCCCACCCATCTTTTCCTGTGAATATAGGTTTTCAGACTTCCCTGTGGAGGGGACTTTGGGCTGGCTTCGTTAGGATAAATTGAAGCTCTGGGATGATAACCAGATGTCTGGTTTAATAGCTTTTAAACCCTATCCCCTGCACAGTGGAAACATTGAATTCAATGACAATAACTCATCTGTAAGAACTGGTTGCAGAAATATGACATTCAGAACATTCTCCTTCATTTATGAACATGATAAACCAGAAAATATCTAAGTACTCGACAAAAAACTCAGTTAAATGAATTTCTGTCCATATGTGCAAAGGGATGTTGTGTTAGGACATTACAGACAGAAATTTAATGGAGAGGGAAATTGCTCATTATTATATAGTCAACAAAGCAGGTTCATAAAATATAGTTTTATATATAACACGAGTGGAATATGTACGGGAAAAAAGATGAAGTTAAGTTTTAAAGTTAACCTATCGAAGTTTTGCTGTACAGAAAGGGATTTAAGGAGTGGGTTATTGTTAAAAGAAATTCTCATACATTGAAGTAAGGTGAAATCATTCTGGCTTACATATGAGTTAACTGAATTTTATACTGACTAGAACAATCTGTTTGTGGCCTAGCAAACATAAATTGTACACCTTCTTTAACTATTAAACAAAAGGGCACACTGACCAGAAGCAAAGAATGTCCATGTTAAAAATAAAGATTAAATGCCTCTCCTCCTGGGAAGAATTTCTGGCACTTCTTTGATAAGAAGACTCCCTTCTCAGGTGCCAAGGCCATACTGACTCTCTGTGTATGTGCTAGTCTGGTTTTTCAGGGTTTTTTAAATCTTGAAGGAACATATCCTTGACTTATTTAATGTTCTCTGTTCTTTTTAAAAACTAACTTTTATTGGAGTACAGTTGCTTTACAAGCTTGAGTTAGTTTCTACTGTAAAGCAAAGTGAATCAGGTATACATATACAAATATCCCCTCATTGTTGGATTTTCTTCCCATTTAGACCACCACAGAGCACTGAGTTCCCTGAGCTGTACAGTAGACACTCACTAGTTATGTATTTTATGCATAATATCAAAGAAGAGAAATATGATCAGTCGTGTGTGACTTTTTGCAACCCCATAGACTGTAGCCCACCAGTCCTCTGGAGCCCAACAGTCTCCTCGGTCTATGGGATTCCCCAGGCAGGAATACAAGAGTGGGTAGCCATTTCCTTCTCCAGGGGATATATATATTCCCAGTGGCTCAGTTGTAAAGAATCAGCTTGCAAGACACAGGAGATGAGGGTTCAATCCCTGGGTCTCAAAGATCCCCTGGAGCAGGGCATGGCAATCCACCCCAGGATTCTTGACTGGAGGATCCCATGGACAGAGGAGCCTCAAGGGCTTCAGTACATAGGGTCACAAAGAGTCGGACATGACTGAAGCAACTGAGCACACCTATAAATATGTGTGTGTGTGAGAGAGAGAGAGAGTGAGTTCTAATATAACTCATTCCACTCCCTCTTCCTCCCTCAGTTTTCATGCAATTTTTTCTCCACATCTGTGTCTCTATTTCTGCTCTGCAAATAAGATCATCAATACCATTTGTCTAGATTCCACATATAATATACAGTGTTTGTTTTTCTCTTTCTAACTTACTTTACTCCGTATGACAGTCTCTAAGTCCATACATGTCTACACAAATGACCCAATTTTGTTCCTTTTTATGGCTGCACTGAGTTTCCCTTGTGGCTCAGCAGGTAAAGAAAGTGCCTGCAATGGGGGAAATCTGGGTTCAGTCCCTGGGTTGGGAAGACTCCCTGGAGAAGGGAAAGGCTACCCACTCCAGTCTTCTGGTCTGGAGAATTCCATGGACTGGATGGACTTGACTGAGTGACTTGCACTTTCATGACTGCATAATGTTCCATTATGTGTGTGTGTGTGTGTGTGTGTGTGTGTGTGTGTGTGTGTGTGTGTGTGTGTGTGTGTGCGCCCCATCTTCTTTATCCATTCCTCTGTTGATGGCTGCTTTGGTTGCTTCTATTGTCCTGGCTATTGTAAATAGTGCTGCTATGAACACTGGTGTGCATGTATCTTTTTGAATTACAGTTTTCTTTGGGTATCAGTAGTGGGGTTGCTGGGTCATGGTAGTTCTATTTTTAATTTTTAGGGAACCTCCATACTAGTTTTCACAGCAGCTGCATCAATTTTAATGTTCTTTGTTCTGACAAGATACAAAACTGTACTGAAAACCATGCTTCTCTGGAGCAATTTCTCAGAGTAATCTGGGGATAATCTGGATTCTAGGTTACAGTCCTCAGTTTAGCTCAGATAAAACTCTCTTCTATTCCTGATTGTTTATTAATTACTTTTAGTGACACTATAAACCAACACTCCTCACCTACGGACCTCAAAACAATTAGGAAAATTAGGTGAAGTGTAACAAAAACTTAATAATGAAGCCCAGAACAGGTAGGAGACAAATGCTCTTTCGGCAAACAGCATCAGAGCAATTTGTTCATTGCAGGGGGAAAAGTCATATTACTAGAAGGATTATAAACAGACCAGATGGAGATTTCAGAAGATCAGTCTTGCAATGTGGGATGTGTTTATTTCAGATACTCTGTTAGAGAACAAACAGGAGTCCAGGGTAGAAGTGCCTCGTTGCTTCTTCCATTACCCCATGATCTTGGAGCTCACCCAATCTCCTAATGTCTTCAGAGCCAGCACAATGGAGAAGGGTCAGAAAGTAAGCAAGTCCATTAGAACACCCAGGGCATGCTCACTAGACCCTGAGACAGTACAGGAAGGAGCTTCTTAACTGTCCTAGATGCGACACTGATGGAATTTCTGTCTGGCTCCCTGAATATAGAAATGCTTTAAGTTTATTTGGAAATAAGAGAGTGACTTTTCTTTCACTGGGAGAAATGATAGAGTGAGATAGACATTGGTAATTTACTCACTGTGAATTTTCTGGCAGTAAGGGACAGTCTCCAGTTAGATGAGTGGGACTTCCTCCACTGAGAGGTGTCTACCCTCTTTTCCCCTTTCCGAAGGTAGCTAGAAATGCACCCTATGGAGTGGAAAAGGAAGAAGCTAAATGAATTAATGAAACTGATTCCAGAATGACTGTCACACGGATTCCAAGTTTTTGCCCAAATGCCCCTCGGATTGAACTTTATTGATCACTACAGAAAATGTTGTGTTAACGGCCCGATTGTTTTTTCTCTCTATAGCCAAGCCCGTGGCCTTGTAAATTGCCATTCTACTCCTTCTGCTAAAGAAAGAGTCAATATCCCCAGTCTTTAAACTTGGACTAGGCTGTATGACATGCTGCAGTTAGCAGAATGGAGTTGAAACAATGCTGTGCTACTTTTGAGTCTTGGCTCAAGAGAACTTTCTTGTTTCTGTTACCCTCTGTGCTCTTGTTCTCACCATAATGACATTTTCAGGCGAACCTGCTAGGATGAGATATAAATGGAACAGAACCAAATCACTCAGTCATTCCAGCCAAGGCCAGCCTAGATCAGCTGACAGCCAGCCTAACCCCAGATGCATAAATGAGTTCAGTCAAGAGCAGAGCTGCTCACCTGAACCCCAGCTGACCCCAGATATGTAAGCAATCAGCTTATTGTTGTATGCCACTGTGGCTGTGTGGTTGTCACTGTTATATATTGTTGCAACCACAGACACCTGACATAATTGCCTTAGCTCACTACCTGGAAGAGATAATGGCAACCCCTCCAGAATTCTTGCCTAAAAAATCCCATGGATGGAGGAGCCAGGTGGGCTACAGTTATCGGAGCCAAAAAGAGTTGGACACAACTGAGCATGCATGCATGTACAACCATTTAAACATTCCAGTCATCAGTAAGAGATGCGTCATTATTTCTAGTCTGCAGATGAGGGAGCTGAGACATAGTAAGACTAAGTGATTTCCCCCAAATCACAAATATACCAAAACAAAGATTTTTCATATTCCAAGTCCAGGAGTCTCTCTAAGACATTGCAGATGAACTAGGAGAAAGAAACATATTATATATGTTTTTTAAAATACATGTGAATGCAGACTGACTGTCCAGGTTAAAATTCTGGATATCTTAGGAAGGAGTAAAAGGATTGTGTATGGATGAGTCTGTGAATACCTGACGGCTATCTACCTCAGAAGACAGAAGCAAGACCAGCTTACTAGAAAGCAGTACTCAGCTAAAACCTCACAAAGCCCAAAACTATAGAAAGAAGACATTGTGGGTCTCCTAGTTCTCCATTAGCTTCACACTGGCCCTGGTGATGGCTGCCTTTATTTTAAAAGGTGGAAGCTAGAGGTGGAAGAAGATGGTGGAGGAGTAAGACAGGGAGACCACCAGCTTGCCCACAAATATGCCAAAATTTCATCAAGATATGGAATAACTCCTCCAAAGCAACCTCTAGGCAACAGCAGAAGACCCCAGGCCTCCAGAAGGACAGGTTAAGCTCCCAAAAATGAGAACATGGGCACAAGTCATCCCTAACAAGAAATCAACACAAACCACTCAACCAACCTTTCCCTCCAAGGGCAAAAATGAAAAGGAAGAAGGGAAATAACCCTAAGGACTGGATAAAGCAGACCTTAAGTGGAGCAAATTAGGAAAAAATGATGAAAGGACCGAGAAATATAGCACAAATGAAAGAACAAGGTATAAACTCACAAGACCAAATAAATGAAGAGCAAATAAGCAATCTACCTGAAAGAGAACTCAGAATAATGATAGTAAAGATGTTCCAATGACTTGAAAATAGAATAGAGAAAATGCAAGAAACATTTAACACAGTTAATACTATCACCAAGGACATAGAAGGAACAAAGAATAAGCAGAGATGAATAAGACAATTACTGAAATTAAAAATACTCTAGAAGGAACCAATAGCAGAACTGAGATATAGAGGAATAGATAAGTGAGCTACAAGATAGAATGGTGGAAATAACTGCTGAAGAACAGAATAAAGGGAAAAGAATTAAAAGAACTGAGGATAGTCTCAGACATCTTTGGGACATATTATTAAATGCACCAACATTCAAGTTTTAGGGGTCCCAGAGGAAGAAGAATAAAAGAAAGGCACTGAGGAAATTTTTGAAGAAATTATACCTGAAAACGTCCCCAACATGGGAAAGGAAATAGTCAATCAAATCCAAGAAGCACAGAGAGTCCCTTACAGGACAAACCCAAGGAGAAACATATCAAGACATTAATTAAGCTAAGAGAGATTAAGCATAAAGAAAGAATATTAAAAGCAGCAAGGGAAAGGCAGCAAGTAACATACAAGGGAAAATCCTTAGGAGTAACAGCAGATCTTTCAGCAGAAGCTCTATAGGCCAGAAGGAATGGCAGGACATAAAAAGCAATGAAAGAGAAAAATCTACAACCAAAATTACAATACCCAGCAAAGATCTCATTCAAAATTGATGGAGAAATCAAAAGTTTTGCTGAAAAGCAGAAGTTAAGAGAATTTAGCACTACCAAACCAGTCTTGAAATAATACTAAAGGGACTTATATAGCCAGAAAACACAAGAGAAAGGAAAGACCCACGAAAACAAACCAAAACAATCAAGAAAAGCCAATAGCAGCATATGTGTCAGTAATTACCTTAAATGTAAATAGAGTAAATGCACCAGCCCAAAGATACAGACTGAATGGATATGAAAACAAGACCCATATATATATATGTATATATAATATATATATATATATATACACATATATATATATATATATATGTATATGTTTCCTGCAAGAGACCCACTTCAGATCTAGAGACACATGTAGACTGAAAGTGAAAAGATGGAAAAATATATTCCATGTGACCAGAAACCAGAAGAAAGCCAGAGAGGCAGTCCTTATTTCAGACAAAATAGACTTTAAAATAAAGAATATTATAAGAGACAAAGGACACTGCATAATGGTCAAGGAATCAATCCAAGAAGAAGATGTAACAATTGTAAATATTTATGCATGCAACATAGCAGCACCTCAATACATAAGGCAAACACTAACAGGCATAAGAGAGGAAATTGACACTAACACAATAATAGTGGGGGCTTTAACATCCCAGTTACACCAGTGGACAGATCATCAAAACAGAATCAATAAGGAAACACAAGCCTTAAATGACAGATTAGGCCAGATGGATCTCACTGATATCTTCAGGACTTTCCATCCAAATGCAGAACACACTTTTTTCTCAAGTGCACATGGAACTTTCTCCAAGATAGGCCACATCTTGGGCTACAAATCAAGCCTCAGTAAATTGAAAAAAAAAAGAAAACACTGAAACTGTTTCAAATATCTTCTCTGACCACAAAGCTATGAAACTAGATATCAACTACAGGGGAAAAAAATACTGAAAAAACACTAAGTCATGGAGATTAAACAATACATTACTAAATAACAAAGATGTTACTGAATAAATAAGATGGGAAATCAAAAGATTCCTAGAAACAAATGACAATGAAAATGCAACAACCAAAAATCTATGGAATTCAGCAAAAGCAGTACTAAGAGGGAAGTTTATAGTGATATAATCATACCTCAAGAAACAGAAAAAGCATTGATTAGACAACTTAACTCTACATCTAAAGCAGCTGGAAAAAGAAGAACAAACAAACAAACAAAATCCCAAAGTCAGCAGAAGGAAAGAAATCATAAAGATCAGAGCAGAAATAAGTGAAAAAGAAATGAAGACACTAGCAAAGATCAATAAAACTAAAAGCTGGTTCTTTGAGAAGATAAACAAAACTGACGAACCAATAGCCAGACTCATCAAGGATAAAAAGGGAGAAAAATCAAATCAACAAAATTAGAAATGAAAAAGGAGAGGTTATAACAGACAACACAGACACTTAAAGGATCATAAGAGAATATTATGAGCAACTATATACTAACAAAATGGACAACCTAGAGGAAATGGACAGATTCTTAGAAAAGTTCAACCTCCCAAGACTGAACCAGGAAGAAATAGAAATCATGAACAACCCAATTACAAACACTGAAATAGAAACTGTGATCAAAAATCTCCCAAAAAACAAAAGCTTAAGACCAGATGGCTTCATAGGGGAATTCTAGCAAACATTTAGAGAAGAGTTAATGCCAATTTTTCTGAAACTCTTCCAAAAAATGGCAGAGGAAGGAAGACTTCCATGGAGAAGGCAATGGCACCCCACTCCAGTCCTCTTGCCTGGAAAATCCCATAGACGGAGGAGCCTGGTGGGCTGCAGTCCATGGGGTCGCTAAGAGTCGGACACGACTGAGCCACTTCACTTCCTCTTTTCACTTTCATGCACTGGAGAAGGAGATGCAACCCACTCTAGTGTTCTTGCCTGGAGAATCCCAGGGACGGGGAGCCTGGTGGGCTGCCGTCTATGGGGTTGCACAGAGTCAGACATGACCGAAGCAACTTAGCAGCAGCAGCAGCAGCAGCAAAACACTCCCAAACTCATTCTAAGAGGCCACACTCACCCTGATACCAAAACCAGGTAAAGATAACACATACAAAAAGAAAATTACAACTGATGAACATAGATGCAAAAATCCTCAACAAAATTCTAGCAAACAGAATTCATTAAAAAGCTGATCAAGTCAGGTTTATTCCAGGGATGCAAGGATTCTTCAGTATACTCAGTCACTCAATCATTGTGACCATATAACAAACTGAAAGATAAAAACCATATGATTATCTCAATACATGCAGAAAAGGCTTGGACAAAATTCAGCACCAATTTACGATAAAAACTCTTCATAAAATGGGCATAGAAGGAACCTACCTCAATATAGTAAAGGCCAAAAATGATAAGCCCACAGCAAACATTATTCTTAACAGTGAAAAATTAAAAGCATCCCCTCTAAGATCAGGAACAAGACAAGGATGTCCACTCTCATCACCATTATCCAACATAGTTTTGGAAGTCCTAGCTATGGCAATTATAGAAGAAAAAGAAATAAAAGGAATTCAGATCAGAAAAGAAGTAAAACTTTCACTGTTTGCAGATGACATGATACTATACATAGAAAACCCAAAAGAAACTATCAGAAAATTACTAGAGCTAATCAGTGAATTCAGCAAAGTCACAAGATAAAAGGTCAACACACAGAAATCACTTGCATTCATATATACTAACAATGAAAAATCAGAAAGAGAAATTAAGAAATCAATCCCATTCACCACTGCAACAAAAGAATTAAATATCTAGTAATAAACCTAAGGAGACAAAAGACCTGTATATGGAAAATTATAAGACACTGATGAAAGAAATCAAAGATGACATAAACAAATGGAAAGATATTCCATGTTTCTAGGTAAGAAGAATCAATATTGTGAAAATGACTATGCTACCAAATGCAATCTAAAGAGTCAATGTGATCCCTATCAAATTACCAATGGCATCTTTCACAGAACTAGAACAAAATATTTCACAATTCATATCAAAATGCAAAAGACCCTGAATAGCCAAAGCAGTCTTGAGAAAGAAGAATGGAGCTGGAGGAATCAACCTTCCTGACTTCAGACTATACTACAAAGCTACAGTCATCAAGATAGTAGGGTACTGGCACAAAAACAGATATATAGAACAATGGAACAAGATTGAGAACCCACAGATAAACCCACATGCCTATGGGTATCTTATTTTTGACAAAGGAAGCAAGAATATATAATGGACAAAATTAACCTCTTCAATAAGTGGTGCTGGGAAAACTGGACAGCTATGTGCAAAAGAATGAACTTAGAATGAAACAAAACATGTCCTAATGCCATACACAAAGATACATTCACAATGGATTAAAGACCTAAATGTAAGACCAGAAACTATAAAAAGCTTAGAGGAAAGCATAAATCAAAGCAAGATCTTCCATGACCCACCTCCTAGAGTAATGCAAATAAAAACAAAAATAAAGTGGGACCTAATCTTTTACACAGCAAAGGAAACTGCAAACAAGGGGAAAAGACAAACCTCAGAATGGAAGAAAATAATAGCAAATGAAACAACTGACAAATAGTTAATTTCCAAAATATACAAGCAGCTCATACAGCTCACTACCAGAAAAACAAACAACCCAATCAAAAAGTGAGAAAAGGACCTAAAAAGACATTTCTCCAAAGAAGACATACAGATGGCTAATAAACACATTAAAAGATGCTCAGCATCACTCATTATTATTAGAGAAATACAAATAAAACTTCAGTGAGATACCAGCCCACACCATTCAGAATGGCCATCATCAAAAAGTCTACAAACAACAAATGCTGGAAAGGGTGTAGAGAAAAGGGAACGCTCTTACACTGTTGGTGGGAATATAAACTGATTCAGCCACTATGGAAGACAGTACAGAGATTCCTTTAAAAGTTAGGAATAAAAACACCATATGACCCAGCAATCCCACTCCTAGGGGTATACTCTGAGAAAACTTCAACTGAAAAAGACACATGTACCCCAATATTCATTGCAGCACTATTTACAATAGCTAGAACATGGAAGCAACATAGATGTCCATCAACAGATGAATGGATCAAGAAGCTGTGGTATATATATATATATATGGAATGGAATATTACTCAGCCATCAAAAGGAACACATGTGAGTCAGTACTAAAGAGGGTGATGAACCTAGAGCCTATTATACAGGGTGAAGTAAGTCAGAAAGAGAAATATAAGTATCATATACTGACACATATATATGGAATCTAAAAAGATGGCACTGATCAATTCATTTTCAAAGCAGCAATGGCGAAACAGACATAGAGAACAGACTTATGGACATGGAGGAAGGGGAGGAGGGTGAGATGTATGGAGAGAGTAACATGGAAATTTACAATAGAGTATGTAAAATAGAAAGCTGATGAGAATTTTCTGTATGACTCGGGGAACTCAAACAGGGGCTCTATGACAATCTAGAAGGGTGGGATGGGGAGGGTGATGGGAGGGAGGCTCAGGAGGGAGGGGACACGGTTGCACCTATGGATGATTCTTGTTGATGTGTGACAGAAAAACCACAAAATTCTGTAAAGCAATTATCCTTCAATTAAAAAAATAAATTAAAAAAATTCTTGACCTCTCATTTACTAGTTTTAGAATTTTTTTTTTTTTGCAGATTTCTTAGCATTATGAAGTCACAGAATTCCTTTCTGTAAAATGGGAATTGTATGATCTGTCTTGAAAGTAATTCATTCCCCACATATTAATGACTGATGACTAGGTCCCAAATACTGTGTTTAAGTCCTGGATATCCATTATTAATGGAAAGTGCAAAGGTCCAAAGGCAGTAATATAGTTGGCAAGTTTGAAGAACAATCTAAACTTCAGGAAAAAAGAGAGGATCTTGGTTTACATAGGACATTTTGGCCAGAAACTTGAAAGAAGGATTTCTCTTGCTAAGATTTCTAACTAAATTCCTCTATTTGGAATTAGGACTAGGAGATTAGTGCTTGAGAGCATTCTGGGATCTCAGCACATAGAGGAACAGAATCCCATCTCTTCAATATTTCTTTTCTAAGAGATTCTTTTGTGGGAAAACCCATGAGAATTCCCATGCTCTGAGAAGAGCTAAACTTTCTGCCTATAGAGGACATTTCTCAAAGACCTATGTCAACAGATGAATCAATGATAATATTCCTGCCCTGCTCCCCAACATAATAGAATGCTAGAATGAATTACAATTCTAGAATGCTAGAATTTTTCCAAATAAATTTTGGAAAAATAATACCTTGGATAGCCACCCCCCACCCCAAATTAAATAACTGTGCTATACTAGAGGCATAGAGCTTCAAAATGTAAGTTATTTTGAGTTATAAAAAGTAAAATTATATAGTTTTGCACACCCAATTTTTAAAAATTTATTTTTTTTAATTATAGGATAAATGCTTTACAGAATTTTGTTGTTTTCTGTCAAACCTCAACTTGCACACACAGTATTGAGGTCTTAGATCTTATACTTTACTTAAAACCCACATTGGCTTCTATAATTGTTTCCTTATAAAATAAGGTAAAATGTACTATCCTATCCTTTCTATAGAAGAGATGGACAGCTCTCCACCAAATTTGTGCTCCCTGCTCTGTGATATTGTGCTTAACTGAAAAGCAGCTGCCCACAACGAGACTATATTTCCCAGAGTCCTCTGCATCGCACCAGGGTCAGATGATTGGTTCCCACCTGTGGATGGAGGCAATGTATGTCCTTCCCAGGCTCAGTTACCCTCTCTATTGTTCTCTCTGTTTGCTTTCTAAATTGCAAAGGGCTCTAAACTTCTCCCTCGCTGGGGAGGGACTCCTGGATGTCACCCTCAAGGCTACCTGCTGACCAAGGATACTTGCATTATACTACTATGTGGGCAAGAAATAAATGTTTATTATCTGAACCACTGATATTTGGGGCTTATTTGAAATAGCAGTTAATATTCCCTCAGTTAATACAAAATCTCCCCCAGCAAACCGAAATGATCCAAGCCAAAAAGCAACGTGTAGATTTTAAGAGACTAACTTTAGGAAAAATGGATTCACATCGTGGCAACATGCAGAATTAACGCTAGATTAATTAGAGGGTGTGGGAGTAGAATCCTTCCTAAAACAGCATTGCATAAAGGTGTGCCTTAAGGAGTCTAAGTTAAGAGAATCTTTAGGTTTGACACAATGTTTCCTAGTTTTATGCAAAAGAAGAGTTAACTAGTCAGACAGGGATCTAGTTGTAGGGAGACATCACAGCCTGTTTCTGTCCCATGCCCTTGAAAGATCCTGAAAGATCTCCTTTGTTTACCACAGTCATCATTGCTGTTGGAAACTGTTATTGAGCTTGCTTTTCTCTAACAGGTGTGAATTGCGTGAATTCTATTTCTTAATACGAATGTAGTGTCATTTGATATTTTCACATAAAGAGAATTACTGCACAGCATGGCTTCTGAAGCTAACATTAACTTCTTCTTCATGAGCCCGCTAGCACTGTAAACTGCAATCAAAACTTTGCTTTGGTTGTTCCTGTGAAGCCTTATGCGCTCAATGATTTCCTTAATTCAATGTTTTTCTTGCCATAAACTTACCCTCAACAGAAAGCATAGACATTTTTAGAGCTGTATGCTAATGGATGCAGGGTCCAGAGGATTTCTGTGACTCAACCAGGCTCATTAACATGGCAGACAAAGAGCCAGCTCTGCATCTTTTGTGATTAAAAAAAAAAATCATCAAAGACAATGGTTGCCATTCAGAAATTCTCCATGGTGGGAGATCAACAATAAGATCACAGTGAGCCCAGATTCCAAAAATTATCACATTGGATGTTTAAGATCTTCAGTGCACTTACTCCAGCTAAAGCTGAAAATTCTTCATTAAGCTGAATGAAATATTGTAAACCTATTGAAACCATCAACAGATGAATAAGTAAATTATGGTATTATGTATTGGCATACCAGTGTACCATACTGCAATGAGAATTAATAAAATTCAGTTGCATCTGACCACACATACAAATTTCACAAACATAATACAGAGTAAAAGAAGCCCAGACAAAGCAATACATAACTTATGACATTTTTATATGATGTTCAAAAACAAGACTGTGTTAAGGGTTAGAACAGTGGTTACCTCTCAAGTCAGATAGAAACTGGAGGAAGATTAGATAGACTCCTAGGGAAATGGCAATATTCTGTTTTCAGACCTGGGCTTTCATTTCCTAGGAGTGTTGAGCAGTAAAAAAGTCACTGAACCATATTTAGTAAATTTATATATATATAAATGTTATACTTCAATAAAGTACTTACTTAGAAATCAAACAATGCACTTAGTGACCCTTGTAGAGGCCTCTCAAAGTTTAGAGATCTCAAGTAATGAATCAGGTCTCAGCTAATAGATACTTTTGAAAAAATTTGCATCTTGAGTTTTGTCATATGTCATCTTTACATTCAACCAGGTTAAAACCATTTTACAAAAATGGAGTTTACACAGATGTTTCTGAAATTGGACTCTACTTCCTTCACATCTGTTGCAGCTTTCTTTTGTTTTTTAAGCAAACATCACATTTTAAAGTGGTTACTAAGGTTCAAACGTGGTCTATGTTTCATAGATAATGTATGGAAGTAAAAGCAGTCCTTGCTTGACAGTATGAAGCAGCCATGACATCTATAAGCTCAAAGAAATCAATACTGAGATTAAAATATGTCTAACACCCCAGTGGGGATGGGAGGCCACCAAGGCTTGGCCCTCAACCCACTCCTTTTTGTTTGACTTTACTCTAGTGACACAACTGAGTCACAATCAGCAAATGTAACATGTTAAAGCTATGTTATTTCACTGTCACTTCCAGGTCTTTACCAACCATCCTGGTATGGTTACAGTCATATCCATCTGGTATTGTTACTGCACTTTTGGTTTTTACTGCTGTCAGGATTGCAACATAACAAGTTACCCCCCAAACATAGCAGCTTTTGTTTTTTTTGCTTTTGGTTTTTTGGATCAGGAATTCAGGAGTACCTCAGGTGGGAAGTTATTTCTTAGGGTCTCTCAGGCAGTTGCAATCAGGTATAGCTGGGTTAGTCATCTGAAAGTTCAACTGGGCTGGATATCTAAGATGGTTCACCCAAATGGCTCACCAGTGGGACATGCTGTCAGCTGGGCTCAGCTGGGCTGATAACCAGAGCACTCACATGAGCTTCCTCAGCATGATGGTCTCTGGGTACAGTAAGGTACATAAAAACCTTCAAGCTGAGAACTTATAAAGGTGTGAATGTGTGTTCGCATGTCCAATTACACAAGCTGGAGCTAGATATGCAAGAGGACAACCTCATTGACCTCCTTGCTGTGGAACATGAGGAGCTTACTAATGAAGATCTGATGGAACTGGATCCCAGGGAAAGGACAAAGAGACAAGAGGAAGAAGAAGTAGCCGAGGAGATTCATGATGCAGGAAATGGCAATGGGATTGTCTTTATTTGAGGAGGCACTGTTGGTTTTTGAGGCTTAGGACCCAAACATAGAAGGGTACATGAAGTTTGCAGCTGTTGTTCAGAATGCAGTTCAGTGCTACCATGTCATCTATGATGAGAAAAAAAGTTACTACCCAGACATCACTGGGACATTTTTTTGAGAGAAGAGAGAGAATTGAACCCAGCAAGGAACCAGAATTTATGCCATCAATGTCAGGCATGAGTAAAAGGGCAGCTTGCCCTCTGCCTCCTATTGCTGATGGCCTGCCAGCTCTATCATCTCCCACCTTCTCTCCTGCCTCCAGTCAATAACTCTTCTTGCCTGTTCACTCAGTGCCAGCCCCTGTATACCAGCTGTTGTACTGGATTACTGTACTTTTCAAGGTACTATGCTATAAGATTAAAAATATTATCTTTATTTTTATACTTTTTAATATATTATTTGTGTGAAAAGCATTATAAGTCACTATAGTATAGTACAGTACTCTATAGAAAATTGTGTTAGTTGGGTACCTAAGCTAACTTTGTTGGACTTAGGAATGCGCTGCTGGAATTGAAGTCATTCATATGTAGGGGACTTATTCTGTTGCCGTGGTTTTCTTTCTTTCTTAAAAATTAATTAATTATTAAAAAAACAAAGAAAACCAAACCAACATTATAATGTAAAGAAAAATAAATTAAATAAATAAATTAAATAATTAATTTATTTTAATTTGAGGATAATTTCTTTATAATATTATGGTGACTTTTGCCATACATGGACATGAATTGCCCATGGGTGCACACGTGTCTCCCCATCCTGAAACCCCACTCCCACCTCTCTACCCCATCTGTCTGGGTTGTCCCAGACCACTGACTTTGAGTGCACTGCTTCATGCATTGAACTTGCACTGCTCATCTATTTTACATATGGTAATATTCATGATTCAATGCTATTGTCTAAAATCATCCCACCCTCCCCTTCTCCCACATAGTTCAAAGTCTGTTCTTTACATCTGTGTCTCTTTTGCTGCCTTTCATATAGGATCATCATTACTATCTTTCTAAATTCCATATATATGTGCTAATATACTGCATTGGTGTTTCTCTTTCTGACTTACTTCACTCTGTATAATAGGCTCCAGTTTTGTCCACCTCATTAGAACTGACACAAATGCACTCATTCTTATAGCCAAGTAATATTCCATTGTGTGTATGAATCACAACTTCCTCATCCATTCGTCTCCCAATGGACATCTACTCTGCTTCCATGTCCTAGTTATTGTAAATGGTGCTGTAATGAACATTGGGATACATGTGTCTCTTTCAATTCTGGTTTCCTCAGAGTGTATACTCAGCAGTGGGATTGCTGGGACATATGGCAGTTCTATTTCCAGTTTTTTAAGGAATTGCCACACTGTTCTCCATGGTGGCTGTACAAGTTTGCATTCCTACCAGCAATGCAAGAGGGTTCCCTTTTCTCTGCACCCTCTCCAGCATTTATTGTTTGTAGACTTTTTGATGGCAGCCATTCTGACCAGCATGAGATAATACTTCATTGTAGTTTTGATTTGCATTTCTCTAATAATGAGTGATGTTGAACATCTTATCATGTGTTTCTTAGCCATCTGTATGTCTTCTTTGGAGAAATGTCTGTTTAGTTCTTTGGCCCACTTTTTGATTACGTTTTTTGTTTTTCTGGTATTGAGCTGCATGAGCTGCTTGTATATTTTGGAGATTCGTTGTCAGTTGCTTCATTTGCTATTATTTTCTCCCAATCTGAAAGCTGCTTTTTCACTCTGCTTATAGTTTTTTTCATTGTCCAAAGCTTTTAAGTTCAATTACATCCCATTTGTTTATTTTTGTTTTTATTTTCATTACTCTGGGGTGCGGGTCATAGAGGATCTTGCTGTGATTTACATCAGAGAGTGTTCTGCCTATGTTTTCTTCCAAGAGTTTTATAGTTTCTGGCCTTACATTTAGAACTTTAATCCATTTTGAGTTTATTTTTGTGCATGATGTTAGAAAGTGTTCTAGTTTCATTCTTTTATAAGTGGTTGACCAGTTTTCCCAGCACCACTTGTTAGAGATTGTTGTTTCTCCATTGTTTATTTTTGCCTCCTTTGTCAAAGATAAGGTGTTCTTAGGTACATGGATTTATCTTTGGGCTTCTATTTTGTTCTATTGATCTATATTCCTGTCTTTGTGCCAGTACCATACTGTTTTGATGACTGTGGCTTTGTAGTATAGTCTGAAGTCATGCAGGATAATTCTTTCAGTTCCATTCTTCCTTCTCAAGACGGCTTTGGTTATTTGAGGGTTTTTGTGTTTCTATACAAATTGTGAAATTATTTGTTATAGTTCTGTGAAAATTACCATTGGTAACTTGATAGGGATTGCATTAAATCTATAGATGGCTTTGAGCAGTATACTCGTTTTCACTATATTGATTGTTCCAATCCACGAACATGGTATATATCTCCATCTATTTGCGTCATCTTTGATTTCTTTAATCAGTGCTTTAGTTTTCTATATACAGGTCTTTTGTTTCTTTAGGTAAATTTAGTCCAAAGTATTTTATTCTTCTCATTGCGATGGTGAATTGGATTGTTTCCTTAATTTCTCTATCTGTTTTTCCATTGTTCATGTATAGCAATGCAAGGGATTTCTGTGTCTTAATTTTATGTCTTGAAATTTTACTATATTTATAGAGTAGCTCTGGTAATGTTCTGGTGGGATCTTTAGGGTTTTCTATGTAGAGGATCAGGTCATCTAAAAACAGTGAGCGTTTTACTTCTTCTTTCCCAATCTGGATTACTTTATTTCCTTTTCTTCTCTGATTGCTGTGGCTAGGACTTCCAAAACTGTGTTGAATAGTAGTGATGATAGTGAGCACCTTTTTCCTGTTTCTGATTTTAGAGGAAATGTTTTCAATTTTTCACCATTGAGGATAGTGTTTGCTGTGGGTTTGTCATATATGGCTTTTATTGTGTTGAGGTATGTTCCTTCTATGCCTGCTATCTGGAGAGTTTTTATCATAAGTGGGTGTTGAACTTTTTAAAAATCTTTTTCTGCATCTATTGAGATAATCATATGGTTTTTATCTTTCAATTTGTTAATGTGATATATCACATTGATTGATTTGAGAATATTGAAGAATCCTTGCATTTCTGGAATAAAACCCAGTTGGTCATGAAGTATAATCTTTTTAATCTGTTGTTGGATTCTGTTTGCTTGAGTTTTGTTGAGGATTTTTCCATCTATGCTCATCAGTGTTACTGGACAGTAGTTTTCTTTTTGTGTGTGGCATTTTTGTCTGGTTTTGGTATCAGAATGATGTTGGCCTCATAGAATGAGTTTGGGAGTTTAACTTTTTGGCAATTTTCTGGAAAAGTTTGAGTAGGATAGGCATTAGCTCTTCTCTAAATTTTGGTAGAATTCACCGGTGAAACCACCTGGTCCTAGACTTCTGTTTGTTGGAAGATTTTTGATTACAGTTTATATTTCTATGCTTGTCACAAAAATTGAAACTGTAATCAGAAATCTTCCAACAAACAAAAGCCCAGGACCAGATGGCTTCACAGCTGAATTCTACCAAAAATTGAGAGAAGAGCTAACATCTATTTTACTCAAACTCTTCCAGAAAATTGCAGAGGAAGGTAAACTGCCAAACTGATTCTATGAGGCCACCATCACCCTAATACCAAAACCGGACAAAAATGCCACATAAAAAGAAAACTACGGGCCAATATCACTGATGAACATAGATGCAAAAATCCTTAACAAAATTCTAGCAAACAGAATACAACAACACATTAGAAAGATCATACATCCTGATCAAGTAGGCTTTATCCCAGGGATGCAAGGATTCTTCAATATCCGCAAATCAATCAATGTAATACACCACATTAACAAATTGAAAAATAAAAACCACATGATTATCTCAATAGATGCAGAGAAAGCCTTTGACAAAATTCAACATCCATTTATGACAAAAATCCTCCAAAAAGCAGGAATAGAAGGAACATACCTCAACATAATAAAAGCTATATATGACAAACCCACAGCAAACATGCTCAATGGTGAAAAACTGAAAGCATTTCCTTTAAAGTCAGGAACAAGACAAGGGTGCCCACTCTCACCACTACTATTCAATATAGTTGTGGAAGTCTTGGACACAGCAATCAGAGCAGAAAAAGAAATAAAAGGAATTCAGACTGGAAAAGAAGAAGTAAAACTTTCACTGTTTGCAGATGGCATGTTCCTCCACATAGAAAACCCTAAAGACTCTACCAGAAAATTACTAGAGCTACTCAGTGAATATAGTAAAGTTTCAGGATATAAAATCAACACAGAGAAATTTCTTGCATTCCTATACACTAAAAAATGAAAAAACACAAAGAAATTAAGGAAACAATCCCATTCACCATCGAAACAAAAAGAATAAAATTCTTAGGAATATATCTACCTAAAGAAACAAAAGACCTATTTATAGAAAACTATAAAACACTGATGAAAGAAATCAAAGAGAACACAAATAGATGGAGAAATATACCATGTTCATGGACTGGAAGAACCAATATAGTGAAAATGAGTATACTACCCAGAGCAATCTATAGATTCAATGCAATTCCTATAAAGCTACCAGAGGTCTTTCTCAGAGAATTAGAACAAATAATTTCACAATTTGTATGGAAATACAAAAAAAAAAAAACCTCGAAAAGCCAAAGCAGTCTTGAGAAAGAAGAATGGAACTGGAGGAATCAACCTACCGACTTTAGGCTATACTACAAAGCCACAGTCATCAAGACAGTATGGTACTGGCACAAAGACAGAAATATAGATCAATGGAACAAAATAGAAAGCCCAGAGATAAATCCATGCACCTATGGACACCTTATCTTTGACAAAGGAGGCAAGAATATACAATGGAGAAAAGACAATCTCTTTAACAAGTGGTGCTGGGAAAACTGGTCAACCACCTATAAAAGAATGAAACTAGAACACTTTCTAACACCATACACAAAAATAAACTCAAAATGGATCAAAGATCTAAACATAAGACCAGAAACTATAAAACCCCTAGAGGAAAACATAGGCAAAACACTCTCTGACGTAAACCAAAGCACGATCCTCTATGACCCACCTCCCAGAATATTGGAGCAAAAATAAACAAATGGGACCTAATTAAAATTAAAAGCTTCTGCACAACAAAGGAAACTATAAGCAAGGTGAAAAGGCAGCCTTCAGAATGGGAGAAAATAATAGCAAATGAAGCAATGGACAATTAATCTCAAAAATATACAAGCAACTCCTGCAGCTCAATTCCAGAAAAATAAATGACCCAATCAAAAGGTGGGCCAAAGAAGTTAACAGACATTTCTCCAAAGAAGACATAAAAATTGCTAACAAACACATGAAAAGATGCTCAACATCACTCATTATCAGAGAAATGCAAATCAAAACCACAATGAGGTATCACTTTACACCAGTCAGAATGGCTGCAATCCAAAAATCTACAAGCAATAAATGCTGGAGAGGATGTGGAGAAAAGGGAACCCTCTTACACTGTTGGTGGGAATGCAAACTAGTACAGCCACTATGGAAAACAGTGTGGAGATTCCTTAAAAAACT